>VJOZ01035391.1:0-11225 GCA_009801055.1 Stichopus horrens
ATGCATGACGGGACTAATAAAAAAAAAAAAAAGCTGGCATGATCTTCTGGTAGCAGAGTGGTTCTTAAAGACTCACGTTACCGATGAATTCAAGTACTACATAACTCAATTTTGTTTATGCCAACTCAGAAGTTCATGAGAGTTACGTGCAAATAAAAATGTCTTCGACACTGTCAAAAATAAATTTGACATTTCAAAGCCGCTCTCTGATTCATAACGTATCCCTCCTTCTTTTTTTTTTATTAAATACCGTTGACGTCTTCGTCCTCAAGCTCTTTCGGAGTTCACGAAGATCCATTCACGTATTTATAAAGTACTTCAACGATGCCAACACTTATGAAGTTTGCAGTCTCTGCTTAACCTATTTTCTTTCACACTGACTTCAGTTAGTGATCCCGATGGCGACGATGTAAGGTGTTTCTGGCCGGCAACGAGATGCGGTGGTATCTGTCGTATCTTACCAGGTGCTGTTCTGAATGCGGTATGTAATTGTTTATGCTGGTGACAATGTTTATATTTTGTTTAGAAGAACGTTCATCATGGGATGGTAGTGTTTTTGACGACTTTCAGTTGTCGTCATATCCTAATGTTGATTGCATATGTTTGCGGGTGCTGTGGACAAGTTGATAAAGATGGAAGCATTTGAAACAATGAAGTTTAGGAGGTTGGGGATCAAATTCTTGCTTAGGTCACTGCAAAGGTTCTACATTCAAGAGTAATCTTGGATACGCTAATCAAACGAGTCTTTCCCATCTTAGCTGAACTTGTGAAAAATACCAAATGTGATCCAGAGTTGGTTAGTTGGTAGTTACCCAAAGTGAAGTTCTCATATGTAAGCCACAGGATCCCTCCAAACATGTGTTGTCCCTTTCGCGGAAGCGAACAGGCTTTGATGGATCAATGCCTGAATTATTTCTCCATCAGATAGTAAACATCGTAATATCCAGGTCGAGATTATCCTACCGTTTTATCATTAATAACTTTAAACAAACATCAGCCAGTGACTGTTGCTCAATGGTCAGATATGTTTACAGCTGTATATTACTGAGATCTCACTCTGACAACCGCCATAATGTCTGTAACCAAAGAAAACCCAATATATGAAGATCCCTTCGAGACGTTATTACGACACCATTGTCTACAATACACAAAACAATATCATTTCATTTCATTCGCAAAATGGTGCAAAACTTTATATGAGTAGCTTTACAACAGAGTTAATAGATATTTAATATGTGGTAAGGATTGCAAGTTCGTACAAACAAAAGCCTCTCGGTATTGTTAAAAACCTTATCTCAATGTTTCAAAGTTATGTAGTTTTACAAAATGCCCTGCATCGCATCATGGGAAATATATATGTCATAACAGAACAACTAATGCACATGATCCTTTGCATTTCTTCACGATACCAACTGGCTTCAGATAAACATATAGCTTAAGAGTTGCAATAGTTATTATCAAAATATTTTGATCTCAATAACAATAACACAAATATCTATTANNTATAGCTTTCGCCTCTGTCAAAGTTCAAGGTTACATACACACCTCAGTTTCAAAGAAGAGTAAATACTTTTTATGTATTGAAATTGATATTTACAAGAAGAAAAAGAAAATGAAATAAAGTTGCATGGACGGGACTGGAAAAAGAACTAGTTCTTTTTGCAACGGAAATTAGTTGAACACGTATTGCAAGCAATTGTATCCTTAAAGCAAAAGTCTCTGATGAGATGGTAATGGACTTACTAGACTTACGTTAATCTATAGATAACGGCGCTTTGGTCCAAAATACAATGCTGCGGTGGAAATTTATGTCACAAGTATTTCAATACTTTACCAGAGATCATACGGTATAAGTTCCTCAAAGAGATACAAAAATATCCATGTCCATAAATATCTTCATATGTAATACATGAGATCAACTCTCATTTCGAGACAGTTGTAACAGGCATTATTTTCCTTCACTTGATCCCTTTTAATTTCTCTAATAGGAAACTTGTGAATTATTTTGGAATGTAGATGAAACCACTTCCTCGGGTTTGTACGGAGTAGCGATTGATATTCGAGATTTCGCTACCCCATTATCTACGGAACCACTCAGTAGTATACCGTTGCAGTTCCTGATAGATTTATTTTCTAGTGATGAATCATGTGTATCACAGCCTGTATTCATTCCTCCGACGAGAGTAGCCGGATCTTGCATAGGGATACCTGCCAACACAACCTACCACGAACCGATCGTGGTGAGGACTGGATCCGAAGATGCCAGGTATTTCGCACAAGTATTAATCCGTTCGGAACAATTCAATAAAATAGAAATTGTAGATATATCCCGTCATCTCCAATTCCTTTTTAATGCAAATAATTTAACACGAAGTGTTGAATTTGTACACAAGGCTAACTGTTGGATCAGAAGAATAGGTTTAAAACAAAAATACCTCGGCTTAAACCAAGAATTAGTGTGTATTTGTAAGACTTTTATTAGAACATCTTACCATGGTCTAATATGATATGTTGGAATGTATGACAGATTCAAACTTCAGAAAAGTTATTAACAATCTTCTTAGAGTTAGGAAAACGGGATTGGGAAGAGTCCCCTTTGTTATCATTTATTCAAAACATATGAGTTCTGCAATAAAGTTCGTTTTAGTTGTCCAATATTAGCATGGGTACCAAAGTGTCCATTAATTGAATAGACTGATTTATAAGCTGTGACGAATTTACAGAGATGTTTATTCCAATTTAATAATTGAAATCCTCGGCTATACATAAGTTTTGTAAATCATGATGTTATTATGACTGTGCTAAATATTCAACAGGCTGTTTCTAGACTCGATAACGCATGATTTGCCTGATACCTTGCATCCCTACCAGTCATTTCAATACATTGTAGATATATGATTGGAAAAGAGACCCACTTTCCAAAAATTATGTTTAATTGACCAGGTGAATTATCACAGAATGAGGTGATAAAGCAAAAATAGGACAATGCGTTTTTTCACCAAGTTTACCTCACTGAAATAAAGAAATAGTGTGGTTGAATCGTTATTATTGTAAGTGATTGACTAAGTCAATTGCCTGATTCTGGCCATCGTCTTATAAGTGTTAGAAGTGGTCACTATGACTCCATCTAAGGTGTGGTTGAAGAAGTTTCCTTTTCCTTTTGTCGACAATTCCATAGACCAAAAGTCTACCTTGGAGTCTTTAAACCGTGGTCAAAACGCATCACTAGAAATGGTGTACATTTTGTACTTTAGTTGCATTAGACGATCTTAAAATCTTTTTAATGTATTTGCGTGATACCTTTCTAGTCTTGAGGATATTGACACTGTGTCGCCGGCAGGAGTCTCACGATCAGACGTCTTGCCTTACCCCAGTGGTCAGCCCACAGACTATCACGTGAACATCACATGGACACCGCAAACTGCCGGCGTTGTAGAAATTTTGTGTTTTACACCACGCGACAATTTAGGGTTAGTACTTTATCCATTTTACCCCAATGCCTATTGTATACTGTCTGGTAGATTGTTATTTATCGTCTGCTCGTCTTTTGTCCTACACTTGCCGCCACTCTTTTCTTCAAAAATCTGCATTCAGTCTACCAGAGATTTACTTTTATCCTTTTCTAGAGTTTCGCTGTCTATATGACTAACTGATAAGAACCTATTGTATACTGCCTTTATTTGCTGCTGGGCATGGAACAAGGACCCTATGGTTCATTAAGTTAATTGTGCTAGCTTTTCCTGCTTCAGTGAACTTCAAATTTTGGAACTTTGGAAATTTCTAGAAAACAAGTTGTTCCTATTGACGGTACGAAAATAGTATTATGAGTTGTCGTGTCGAAAAGCTCGACGTTAGAACATATAATTGCTTCTGTTGGAAGCAGCCATGAACTCCTAAGCTTCAATAATTCCCAGTTTCGAATAATATCATTTAGGCATAGCAGTTAGCCTGACAACAATGACCTAATGTTTCTTCGAATTTTATATTTTATTGTCCGTAGCAGAAATGTCATGTGTAAAAGTCAGATCATGTTTCCTTTTCTTCTTTTTTTGTGACAACTTTTCGAATACTAACGTAACTGAAGACAACTAGAAAACTAGTAAATATGTGCCTTCTCTGTGATGAAATAAACTGAGATACTATGAATGCCAGTGTATAAATAAATACCGGTGTCAAAAAAAGAAAAGAACTTAAATTTTTCTGAACTGAGGTAAAAATTGTGGATGTTTCAAAGTCCTTTTCATCAAAGCCTTGCTACGTCCAGAGCGTTTTGAAAATACTGGGTTTGGTGAGACGGCACGGTGTGAAGAGATCGAAATGTTTTTTGTTATAGTTTTAATCTGTATTAATGTTTTATACTTCATTGAGGAATCGAAAGAACAGTTTTTCTTATTAAATATAGCTTATAAATATTCCTATGAAGATGTGGTCTTTATTTTCTTGATCAGTGATCAATCCATCTGCTTGGTTGCTCTCAATGTGTAACATGTTTGGTTTCATTTGTAATCACGTATGTATTTGTTTGATATTGACTTCCTCTCTTCTTTCTTTTTAGCTCCGTAGGCATGCAGTCATGCATCAGTCTGGTCACTGGTAGTAAGTATGTGTGTTTGTTTACTCATGACAACAAAATGAAATTGAACAAACTTGTTTCATGAAGTTTCATGATGTGGCAATGGGATTATCAGTCAATGTAGGTTACAGTACTGTCCATATAACTTGTAATGAATTTCCCATCAAACGCCTTGTAGCCTAATTATGCGCATATCATGAACCACTTACATTAGGTTAGTTCTTTATAAATAGCTATTTCTGATGGGGCTATTGGTTCAAGTTCGTTAGTTTCCAAACATCAGACGAATGAGTTAATGGACAATGAGCAGCCAAATAAGTTATCAAACGATATAGAGGTATTATAATTTTGAAGATACTAAATTGGCAGATCAGAGATAAAGTGGGCAAATAGGACGTTAACATTGAACTGAGGCAACTTACACGAGAAATCTCAAACATTGCTACAGCAGCTGTCGTAGAAAAGCTTTTCTCTTTGATTTAATTCTGATTTCATTGCAGAGAGAATCTTTGTCCACAACTTAGTACATGCACAAGGACAGCATAACCTGCAATTTTCAAACGCAGCTTAATGGTTTTTATCGTTAAATGTTCTAGTTCAGTACCTTCAAGGAATGTCAAGGCTCATGATTGTCACAAAGGGGAACTGAAACTTTGCCCCCTTCCTGTGCAAATATTATGGTTGCGGATGTGGTCATGTGTAAATATTGAAAGATTTTAGGTGTAACCTCTACAAACCCACAAAAGCTTCAAATGTATGGCATCTCTGTTGACTGAGACGATACAAAACGGATTGAAAGAAAGGAAAGACTGGTAGCAAAGACACAAAAGACCGCCTTATTGCCTTTATCTCTTTGCGTTTATCACGTCCACTGATTAATAGCTCTTTTTCACTTAAATCACGTTATTTTATACTAAAAAAGTTAATCGAATTAAGTGATATGTATGCATCATTAATGTTACAGGCTATTTTGCACTGTTATGACGAATTACAGTTAGGGCTACAGTAGTAAGGCTATCTTTTTTTTTTTGATCCTCAAAAAATATATCTTTGTCCATACTAACTCGCTCGTAATCTTTCGTTGTTGATTTATTGTATTCAGTGCATTGACCTAGTTCAATTCAGTTACGTCTACCATCTAAACACACAACGATCTTTTAGAAAGTTAGTATATAGATTTGAGCATAATCATTTTATTCACTCTGTACTGAGGAACTTCAAAAGAGGCGAATGCTGTTGAAAACAAAATACGCCTTTAGTTTCCTTACGACACATTTGATTGGTCGTGATTCATGTATTGTACAAAGAATCGCAATCTATTGCAATATCACAATACTGCTGGTATTGTAATTAAAATTAAGTTTCACTTTCTTACATATGAAATGAAGTAAATTTAGCTATAATATCTTATTAAATCTTTTTACAGCTACTCCACCGCAAATCAACATCACTTCTCTAGAACCATCGAATGGCGCATTGCTTTTCCCTGGTGATATATCCTTTCAATGTAGCTTTGACCAAGATGTAAGTCCTTTTCGTCAAAAGCAACGAGAGAGAAGACTGTAGATAAATACCCCATTGAACATGCTCACGCCAAAAGAGGATTTACTAAAGCTTTTTAAGTCAGTGATAATACTTTTACAATTTGAAAATATTAATAGCAATTGTTGAATGAATAGTGAGTCCTTTACATAAATATCAAAGTGGATCATTACAGCAATTGGCAACCTTTCAATTTTCTCATTGTGCAGATAGGAATATCAAAGCGCTTTTGGTTGTCTGTCATTCATCATGAAGAATTTAAGTTGATAAAACATCATTAAAAGTAAATAAAAGTAAAGTTCTAGCACTGCTAATAGTTGTTTCTAGACTGGAGAACTCTCGACATCTATTACTTTTTTCATACAATACCAATGATTTCACAAAGTAATTATTTGAGATCCCTAAGATTTGCTCTTTCATCAATTTCCGTTAAGATTATGGTTATGGTTAGACGAGCAGTACCGTGTGTAGAATTATGGACCAGGTTCGAGTTTAATTGATAACAGAAAGGCACAAGCTACTTACAGGCTATACGCACGTATATATACTATATTAGGAATTGTAGCCTAAGCACAAAGGCTTTTAGAGACCCATTAAATAGAGCTCATGAGAGTTTTGCTGCCTAACATCAAGGACGTTCAGGTCTGAAACAAGTGGGCTTTTTGAACATTCGTCGTTGTATGAAAAATTCATGAATTAAATTTGTTGTTTCAAACAGCAGAGGACAAAGATAATGTTTAGAATTATGCAGTATCTATAATGGTAATTAAAGCATTGCAGTAGAAGTAAAAGGATAACGCCTCAGATTACGTTACAACCTAAAATGGAAGCGAGTGAGGGCGCTGGAAAAAGAAATGTCTTCTCTGTAATGGCGGAATTTTGGCATGTACTGTATTAACCTAGACCCTGCAAACTGAATGGTTGAAAATGTGCTCAACAGATGTTTGGTAAAAACGAAACTACTAATGTAGTGAGAGGTGTCTTACTGAAAGGAGAATAAATTCGGTCTTTAATAAGGCTCATTTTCTAGGTGAGTCCAACCGAAAACAGTACTGTTTGGGCCTATCGATGTAAATTGCGTGCGATATAGGCATAAGAATTTAGCGAAAGAAAGTAAGTTCCGGTTGTCAGATGAGGCATATCAGATGTTTATTCCAAACCCGTATGTCAAATATAGGTCAGGTCACAAAGAGACAGAGAGAAATAAATGTCACCAAAATAAATGCGAGTATGTTAGATGTTTGTGAAAGAACTAAATACCTCATGTCCAAAAATGACCTTATGCTTGCAGTGGAAAATACATGACAATTTAAGTGTGGAAGTTTCTCAGGTCAATGATTATTTAGACAAACTCTTTTCATCAGTAACACTAACTGAACCACTTTCTTGGATGAAAGTAATGCAAAACATAAACTCTTCGATACAAGAAAGAGATAATTCCACATAAGCTTTTCAAGAATGTTGACCATCGTGTTGTTACAGAAATAGCTGACTAGCACGACCAAATGACCAAAGAAAGGAGTACTAATAGTTATGTACAATGTAAGCAACTTTAGCAAGTATAACCAGAGAGGCTTCTGAGTTTACTGTTTACTTGGTCAAGATGTATAACAGTGAATGTTTTTAATTTGATAGGAGGAAGAGTCAAAAGTATAGTTTGCGAACTATGTCTTGTTGTTGCTGTTGTTGTTGCTGTTGTTCGTTTGCCACATTTTTCTTTTTCATAACAAAGCCTGTTTTTTCATCCTTACAGTAGCATTTGCATTTAAAATATTTTTTTAATGGGAAATTTTGTATTTTTGACATTCATATCTTGTGTAAGTATTACGTTGACTTATATTTTTTAATTTTCTAGAATTGGTCAAAGTTACTGAAAAATTACACGAGTATGGCAGAGAACGAAATACAGAAATCCAGAAATTGCAGAATCAGAAGTATCCTGAACACTATCACCATCTCTTAATGATCGAATCATGTAGATACTAAGGAAAATGCAGTTAGTATGTTCAATCCAAATGGCTGTAAAGACCTACTACATGATTTTAGGACACCATGATGATCTGATGGATTCTTTGTGGCACCCAAATTCTTGTTTCTTTTCTCCCTGTTATGATCGTGTCGTCCTAAGATATTTTATCCTATTCTCCCCGTAGATTGTTCGTCCGACAAGACCAACGTATATTTCAGTCTTTGACCAAGATGGCCTGCTTGTTTACCAGTTGGATGCTCAATTCTCCCAACAAGTTGACTTTCTCGATGCTAATGTGATTGCGTTTGATGTGCCTGAAAGAGTCCTTGTGGAAAAATTTACTTATGCTGTACTAATGGACCCCGGGGTGGCCAGGTCTACAACTTTCTGTGGCGTGGAATCTCCTGCTATCACAGATACTATGTTTTGGACCTTTTCCATTAGTAAGAATTTTTAGAGTATACTTTATACCTTCCATACATCACATCTACTGTTGAATTTATTTTGCGTGTATTACTCAGAGTGGCCGTGGTAGCTAAGTGGTTAAGAAACTAGAATTTTAATTCTTTAGTTGTAGATTTGAGTCCACTTAGTGCTAATTTTGGACCTATGAGTGACCTGAGAACAACCGACGCCGAAATGGCAGTGGTATCCTGTTCCACTGAACATGGTACTATTGCGTAATACCTTCATTAGCTATTCGCTGGATATGTACCCATTGGAGCATTACTATCGTCATTTCTATAATATACAAAAATCACTTCTTTGAACTTATTCTAAATATGAATATTAGTTAGTGTCATAAACAGAGAGAAAAATGAGAAAAGATCTTCCCCATAGAAGAAAACAGGCATTATAACATGTGATTTACTTGATGCAATTGACAGTAAAGGTTACAAAACGTAATGTGATTACAAAACAAACATGAATTATGTACAAAGTTAAATGATATTGCAATCTCCTTTGCGAAATAATGTAAAGATCTCCTTTATGAAAGAGAACGCTTTCCATTAGCAATCCCCGAAACAGAAATACATTCAGGCTTTTTATTACATTTAAAGCTGTTCACAAATCCGACTAACTCATAGATCGAAAATATAACGACAGGTCACTATTGCACCCTCAATGAACACGTAATCAATCGTTCATTGTTAATGACGGAAGTCTTTGATGTTCGTGTTGTTGATAGCATTAACCCACAGAGGTTCGGCAAGCTATACACAAGACATATTCAACTTGTTTGTTTGTCGTTTGTATCTGAAAACAAATGATACAAAACATCTTCACTTGACTGGGTATGTTATCATCAACAGGAGATGTGACCCCACCAACACTTCTTTTCGGCAGTGTTCCATCCAGATCAAATGAAAACATTACAATCACTTGGTCAGTGAACGAACCGGCAAACAGCACGTGTGCCTTGTCATCACCTAGTGGAACAAGTCTTGTTTTTTGTGACGAAGCATGGGAAGGTGAAAATCTCCAAGAGGGATTCCATACTCTTCATGTTACTCCCACGGATACGTCTGGAAATATCGGCATAACTAGAACGATTTCGTGGTTCGTTGGTAGGTGCTATGATTACGTGATCAAATTAATGCTTACCTCTTAAGAAATGCTACAAATGTAGCAAAGAATAAACCAATCGGTTGTCTCACCCGAACAAAGGAAAGGAAGTTTATTTTTATTTGTATGTAAAATATTTGAACCGGAATACATTAATAAAGAACTTCATAGGAAGACTTAGATCAACTATGAAATTAGTTCACTGGATTTGAAGAGAGACTAGCTTTTGTTTGATTGTCATGGATGATTGTTAGTTTGTAACTTTCTTTGTTACCAACAAAAACACACTAAAGTGGGGCCCATTTAGAAATTACGAGAACCACTACAAATGAGAGAAGTCCTAGAATAAACTCAATATTTGAACGGTGTTAAGGAAAAACACACTGTTAGCAATTGTTGCTTTCTCTCCTCAACTCTAGAACTGTAAATATAACTATTAATCTTAAGAGAAATGAACTTCCAACTAGCAGATCCCAAAGTAGTTTTATTTCGGAGGAACCAAACAAGTGATGCTGTGATTTAGGGAGGACTCAAAGATAAGGGATTTATTTTAGAAAAAAGTTTCTACTTGGTCTTCAGACAGTGGTGGCATGGGTGCATTTTCCTGTGAGTGAGATGTAAGGGTCTTAATAACCACTTGTATGCTAGGTAGGATGGGGTGACTATCTCAGTTGAAATCTATCCATTGGTGCTTACTCATAACATTTTTAAAGAAAGTGTTTCCAAGATCAAGGGAAATTTCCTTTTCAGTCCCCGCAGGAACAATTTATCTTAATACATAGCATGGGTAAAGGCATTGTCAGGCAAGCTGGATGTCTCAGTGTACATCAAGCTTTCCCAGCATGCTTCTTTGCACTTTTAGTAGGAGATGATAATACACGAGGTATGAAAAAATGTATAATGAGTCCTCATTTTTTTTCTTTTTCAAAATTATTGACCCAAACAGAGTCTAACACATCGTTCTGTACACGGTACTTACATAAATTATGGAAGTTTCCTCTGCTTGAATCGGCTACCTCTGGACAGTAGTAGTTAAAGCTCAAGATTCGATATACTACGATTAATATGTTTCGTACTCGGATTGGTTGCTATAAAATTATTTTGTAGGCCCAGAAATAAATCTTCAAAGTTTGTGAAACTAATTTTGTCTTCCGTGGTTCAGTGTTGAAAAGAAAACTTTGGACTATTGTCTTGAGGTAACTTTCTGCAGTCACAGGAAACATCGAATATGCTATGTGTGTGTGTCACAGACAAACATGGAAATTACTTTCGTTAACATTTGATAACATTAGCCATCAGCCTAGTTAATCAATTTGTACAACAGTTGATTTGCGATCGTTTCTCGTTATTACCCTACACACTGTTGTGTAACCGATAAGTTCAGGTGACTTTGCTAACCCTGCAGGGCAGGTGCGCTGACCAGCCCAAACGTGAAAGTGATAAACATTTACTCGAGTAAACGCAGGATAGCTCTCCTGCCTTAAACCCTGCATGCCGTTATTTGCACGTTAAAATGGGATTGACTTCAACCTCAGTCTTCTTTTGTTCTACTTCTTGCAAATTGTCATGCCCTTA
>VJOZ01035391.1:11247-29861 GCA_009801055.1 Stichopus horrens
GAGGGTCTGTTGAACGCTTTACAATTTTTTTTAGCACGATGATAACGTCATGTGGAAGCCGGGTTTTTAATGTGCTGTATAACGGTAGAGAGCACTAGACCCCTATGCCTATGAATTTATGATGTCCTGTCTGTGTGTAGTGCACCGTCCTCTAAAGAGGATATTTCTTGCAGACCAGCTTCTAGGCAAGTATATTCGCAATGTATGTGTATCTCATTGATTAAAACAAGCCTATTACTTTTAGGGGGAATTTGTAGAGGGGGCAACTTTCCACATTGAAAAGAGGGGCGGGGAAAAGAAATATTAGATCACAACTAAACTGTTTTCTAAGATATTCAAGGAAGCAAACAGCAATCAACCAGAAGTATTGAGATTCAGCATCATTGCCGCTCTAATTTACTCGGTGCTGTACAAAGTCGTCTAGGTCCTCAAATGCGAATTAGTGTATTAAAAGTGTTCAGTATAGATAAAGCTTTCGTGTTTCAGATATCAGAGTGACATCTTTCGTGACATGCGCTTAACCTCTTCAACTTACTTTTCCTTCCATTCACTTAAACGTGACTCAAGTTACGAGGTGAATTAAATGTCACAACATGTTACAAACTGAACAGCTTTAAAAACAAGGTTGCCTCGCGATTAGTCACTGTCACGCTCACGTTGATCCTCTCTCTGTTGCAGATACGTCGCCGCCACTTGCTCAGATATTTACCAGACCATCAGATGTTTCTAACGAAACCATGACCGTTTTCTCATTTGCTTGTCAGTCCTTCCGAGACAGATGTCGGTTTGAATGCGGTTACAACACTTCCGAGCTTGAACCTACCTTTCGACCTTGTACTAGTCCGTATACAGTTTTCGGACTATTGAACAACGTTGAATATCAATTTTCACTTATCGCCATTGATGATGTAGACAATGTTGCTCGAGCATTAACAATTACCTGGCTTGTTGGTGAGAGTAATATGTAATTTGTGTAACTAACGGCTTATTTTCTCCATTGTGCATCTTTATTTCACATTTTTGTTATGCTAAACGTCTCAAAATACTATATTGTTTAGGTTCATTCCTTTAACAAGTTCTATAACATTAACGATCTAAGACTTCTGGTCTTAAAATTACAATGGCAAACATTTAGAACATATCAGTGTTTTGCTAACCGTCAACAGTCGTTTCATGTACATCAACAAGGTTATTAGCAACATTAACTATTCAATCACAGTGGCATTGCAATAATTAAAAAAAAAAAACATTTCCGAATGTTCTTTGAAGCACAAATCCAGATAATAAAATGAAACAATAAAACACTTATTTGATGGAAAACATCAATATATTTACGTTGTGCACAAAGATTACAATGAAAATACTGCAAGTTTTGGAAGATCAACGTCCATCGACAGATTATTAATATTACTAAATAAGGGGACATAAACGACTACCAATTGGTGAGTCATGTAGGAAGAGGTAACACTTATTTGAGTAGAGAAAATAATAATGATTCCAGTTGTTTGTTCAGATTAGGCAGATTCCAGTTCATATAAGGGCTTTCCGTGAAATTGACCTGCAACTAAGTGCTCCCCGAGTCATTTTTTCCAATTGTTATTTGAAATTATTTTGAGCTGTAATATCATTTTGCCTTACAAGATGGAAATTGGATTAAGTGTTTGTAAACATATGACTTCTTATCAGAGTTAGATGTTTATTGATCCTTGTAGCTACATGTCTATGGATTTTCCCGATATAGCAAGCTTTACACCTTGATTAATTGAATTGGTAGACTACATGGGATTTATTTAGCCTGTCAATGACCTGACTATGGAAGGTGACTTTGGGAAACATGTGGTATTTTTATTTTGTAAATATATTTGTAAATTTTATTGTAAATGTATTAATGCTTCCATCAAATCGGTGGTGTATTGTTGTGTTTTATTAAAAAAAATTATGTTTCAAATCCAAAACGTTTACAGATACTGAAGCACCTGTGGTTTCAAATGTGTCAGCTCTGTCGGTCACCTGTGGAACATCATTACATCCAAACGAAACTGGTCGTCCATTAGTAACAGATAACCAGGATACAAACCCAACAGTCTCTTTCACTGATGACTACAGGCCAGACTGTTCTGTCATCCGCGTCTGGAATGCTACAGATGCAGCTGGAAACTCTGCTAATTCCCTTCAAAGCATTACCATTACTAATATTTTACCACCACAGATTAACATCCCAACATTCAGATTGGTAGCATGCAGTGATGATTTGGAATCTGAGTTAGACATCCTAAATGCAGACGATAGTGTACCGGTTTTCCATCCTTGTGACCGGCCTCTTCAAATTAGCTTCTCTGATGATGTCACCATCAAGCAGTGTGGATCTGAATTTACCCGATTCTGGACTGTAATGGATGATTGTGGTAACGTCGTTGGGGCACAACAAAGGATCCAAATCCTGGAACTGGTATTTCCAGAATCACCTGCCAATGGAGAAGTCAATGTGGATCTGAGAGCTCCCTTAAATTGGCCCAGTTATCCCGGCGCTGAAAGTCATCGTGTCTTCGTTTGGCGTTATGAAGATGACCGTCCAATTGAACCCACCCACGAAACAACGGCTTTCATATATCGCCCATCCAGTCCGTATCCACCCAGTACAAGGATGCTGTGGCAAGTGGAATACGTCGTAGGCGGTGACTCTCGACGGCGACGACAAAGTGAAATCACTATTATTCCGAGTCCTGTTTGGGGTTTTATTACACGCGATTTTCCTGATTTTACCGTTAATGACATCGTTCTACCAGACTTTGCATTCTCTGGTCAACCTATTGAAATCTCATGGGAGGTGCAAAACATTGGTCAAATGGGAGTTCGTCCAATTTTTTGGCGAGACAATGTTTACTTCGGGTTGTCTCCAGAGCCTACAAATTTAATTTTTATGAGGTCTGAATTTGTGAGCAGATTCGTTGATCCAAACGACGGATATTTTATTACCACGTCGTGGACTCTCCCTGAAGATCTTTTCGGAACCTTCTATGTGTTTGTCGAAACTGACAGTTTGAATCGCGTGGATGACATTGACAGGTCAAATAACATGGTACGTTCAGATGATACTATCGAGGTACGTTTAACTCCACCTCCAGACCTACAAGTGACCAGCGTTATCGTGCCATCTACTTCATTTTCTGGTGAGTGTATCAACAACAAAGAAATATTAAAAATGAGAGTAATAATCTTCATCAAATAATCTTACAAGGTATGTCCCTTTGAAATTAGTCGCAAGATCTTCGACGTTGTTCAGAAGTCCTTTACCGACTTTCTAAAAGCTTCTGTGACAATTAAACGGGATAGTGTTGATGATTTTCAATTTTAAAGTTAAAAATCTGCCGTTAACATTGTGTGCACAGCATTTACAAAATGAGCACTATTTCTGAGCATAGTTTTAATTATTCTACTTTATAAAAACTCTTTTTGTACCAATAAATCAAACTGCACTTGATGTTTAATGTATTACTGTATGTTTACAAATATCCAGGTGAAATCAGACAAATAACTTTTACGTGTGAGATGGAATCATTTTTCAAACTAGAAAATGTGGTAACATGTAAAAGAAACCTGTTTACCTTAATGTAGCAGCCATGTGACCCTCTTCATTTTAGTGATCATAGAACCAAGATCCCAACATCTTTCAATATCTGTATAGAAAATGCTTTATATGAAAGAACACAAATGGTTCCTGGCTACTATCTTAGCAATGTTTGCTAACAAAATGGAAAATATAACCATGCTTCTCTGGCGTACGAAAGGTTTCAAAAGAATTTGTTTCAAAATACTAAGGGCTATACAAATCTAAACAATTTTACTGCTTGTGCTCCGTACTATCACATACTTCTCTACCCAACTAAGCAACCATCCGAAGTAATTCTGACGCTCAGAAGCATAAAACTTTTCTGTTTGAATTCTAAAAGAATTGTTCCATATTCTCGGACTCAGATAAAAGGAAATATTTTCCACCATTTGGCTAGGAGAAGCAAAACTAGTAGACCTTCTCATCAACTATTGCGATGGACCAGTTAATGTTGTATTTTTGACTAGACTTCACATGCCTCCCACATGTTTGTTCCATTCAGTTTTTAAATGTTTAATTTGTGAAAGACACTGCTCTATTGTAGTCACTCTTCGCAAGATTCTTCTTCTATTACGAAACTTTGAGACCACCATTATTTGAAACGTGCTGTAGAGATTGTATAGTATCCCAAAATTATTATTGTATTCCTTCTGACAGGACTGGACATTGACGTGCGATGGTCAGTTGAGAATCTTGGTCTTGGGGTCACAAGAAATAGTGTATGGTTTGATCAAATTTATATTTCTTCGGAAGGATCTCTGGAAAGACAAGCTAGGACGTACTCAATCGTTGTCAGACACGATGGAATTTTATCCGTTGGAAGCGGATACAGTGGCATCGCTACCTTCACAGTTCCAGCTCGAGTGTTTGGTGTTTACCAAATCATCGTTGAAACCGATTTGTATGATTCCGTCTACGAGAACGTCTTTGAAAACAACAATGATTTTGTATCGATGGTAATTGTGTCTGTTGTTTTTAAAAATGCTGACAAAAGTTACAATTTGCTTATCTATCAGAAATTACGTAATTAAGGATGAGCAATATTTCTTCTCACACTTAAGTCTCCAGTAAAAATGTAAGTTTTGATAAATTACGTGATCAGAAATTTGTTTCGATGTTAGTTTTTTAGCAATAAAAATTGACATTTAGATACTACTGTTTTGTCTGCAGAACTCTACCGTTTGCGAAAATGTAAGATGAAGTAACAAATTCATTATTTCATCGCACAATAAGAGCTAAGATGAGGTATTAAAGTCACTTGACTAGTGAAACTATACATTGTACTGTGCACCCATGGGAGAATGGTTGCCATGTAAACGCTTCAAGTGGATGAGTTGCGACACCCCAGGGGGGAGCCCATGGTAGAGGGACCACGAGTACAGCGAAGTCCTGTTGGGTGGTATAAATGAAATCGTGTCCTCCCCAATGTGTTTTCGCATGAATGTTTGTGTGGGGGTTGTCCAGATTATTCTTTCTTTTATTTTTAGAATACCTTAAAAAGTACATGAGCGATTAAGTTTAAACTTGTTAAGGTTGTGAATGATGCCAAAATATCTACCATGTATTTGCTTTATGGTAAATTGAGTCAAATTTGCTGATTATTTAGAAGAAAAAAAATTGTCCGATAATTGGTATTCCCAGCATATCTTGAGATGTATTTGAACATTTAATACAAAAATATTGCAAGGACTTACCTGAGAATGTAATATTCAATGTATATCACCTTCGCTAATTAACTTAAAACTTTTTAAGGACTTACCAGAGAACAGACTGTTCAACATACTACTGTATTGATTACTTTTTTTTAGGAAGAGAACCAAAAGGCCAATTTTGATCCAACAGGTGGATTTCTGCACATCTTGAGAACTGTTAGCCCAATTCATTTAAAACTTTGTGAAGATTTACATGGAATCACACTGTTAAACATAATATTACTGTCATGGTAAATCCATATAGAACAAAAATTTGTTTGACCCAAAATTTGGATTTCTATCATAACTTGAGAGCTTTATGAACACTTTATGCAAACTTTTGATAAGTCGTACCTATAAACATAATAATCAGATGGATCACTCTTATAGTGAATAGGGTGAAATTTGCTGATTTTTTTCTTAAACAAAAAATACCTATTTCGACCCCAAAATAGGATTTCCACCATATCTTGAAAACAATTAGACTAATTAACTTAAATCTTTGTAAGGACCTATCTGAGAACACATTGTTCATCATAATATAACTGCAATGTTAAATCCAGTGAAATTGGCTGACTTTTTGTAAAAAGCAAGTTTTGCCCCACAATTTGGATTTTACCATACCATGAGCACTATACATGTAAGTTTGCTAGAACTTACCTATGAACATATTCAACATAAACGATCAAGATATACCACTTTTATAGTAAATTGAGTTAAAGTTGCTGATTATTTATGATAGAAAAAACAATTTTCCCAACCTTTGAATTGCCAGCATAACCTTGAGAACTATCATACCAATAACATAAAACTTAATAAAGACTTACCCTGATAACTTGCACACTATGTGAAAGTTGGGGTCATTCCGCTGATTTCTTAGAAAACAAGCCTGTGGTACTTGGGGCCAAAATTTCCATTTCCAGCATATCTTGAAAACTGACGAATAAACTTAAAAATTTGTGTAGAACCACAATATTCAAGATGCATGCTTCACTGAGTGAATTTTGCACATTTTTTTAAAAAAGAAAACTTGCACAAAGTTTGGATTTTCGACACATCTTCAGAACTGTGAGCATTTTAATTTTGCAAGCACTTTCTGCAGAACGCATTTTTCAAGATGTATCACTCTGATGTTAAATTTGCATGAAATTTGCTGACTTTTAGGAAAAAAGCCCACTTTGCATATGAGAATAGATTCATTGAATGTCTATTTGAATGTGACTGGGACGAAGAAAAGAATTTTTAAGCCAAATGATTTCATCAGTGATTATGATTTTATCAAAGTAAACATAACAGTTCTGCCAATTACCCCAATGCTTACAATTTGGTGTTTGAACATTCCTTGCAATAATGAGAACATTATTTAAAAGTCAAATAATAATTTTAGCGGAACCGAGTCCTGCACACATAAATCGGTGACTAGTGTGCAAATAACCCATACAGGATTGTTTATAATACCCTGCCGCTAGTTCTAACCACTAAGCCTAACCCTTAACCCTAACAGTATGACTGAAAGTTATAACTTTGTAATTATAACGTAGTGCGATATACGCAGATACTTTTTGGCACTTATTGTTAGTGTAATTTGATCCGAAGTAGTGGCACTAGGCTAGACATGCTACCTAGATATCAATATTACCATTTTATCTTTGGTTCTGACGCTTACCACCATCTTTTTGTGAAGAATATTTAATGTTTGCATGCGGTTTATCGTAGAGCTCTCTGACATGAGATTTCAGTAACATGTTACATCCCAATGGATGTCTAGTCTACGCCCTGTATTTCCGTCTCCATTAAAAGCAATGCATTATGGCCATGAGATATGCAACTCCGTGGATTCCCTTTTTTTTCTTGTTTGTTCGCAGAATATATCTGTCATTCTAAGTCCTCCTGCTGATTTCATCGTTTCCAGTCTAACTGTCAATCCCATTAGAATCCAAACAGGTGACATGGTATCCGTCGTTTGGGAAGTGACTAATGCAGGAAATGGATTTCCGGATGCCAGTTTTTGGTACGACTTAGTTGTAAGTCATTCTTATTTTACTTTTAGATGCCTTTTTAACGGATAACATATATTTGCTGTTGTATATTAATGAGAGAGACAGGTTGGTGTCCCCATCTCTGAAGCGTGGACCTAGACACACATTCGCAACCTCAAAGCCAAATCTACAATCATCACCATCAGGTCCAGAAGCCCGCATCCCTCTACTCCCACATAGTAAATACAATTAAAGAAAGCTATATCCCGACCAAGATCCAGTGGAATTCATGTATATTTAAGAAAGTCTCAAAAATTGCGAACTCGACATATACGCTCTATATCGTTACTCTTACTTCCCAGTGCATTATGGCATAATCTGCTTATGAATATCCCATATGCAGTCCATTATCAAAGAACAAGACGAAAGTCAAATCTAGCATATGGTAAAGTCGATGGTTTCGTGTGGATGACCACACATGAGATGTATAAAAAATATTGTGACTTTATTTGGACATTCTGATATTCTTTTGAAATGGTGTTAAGGCCTTGATCTGCATCAAACTTCTAGATTACGTGTCTTTGCAGGTACGCAAAAGCTGGTATTAATTTAGGTGTGGAGAAAATATCTATAATATGTCTTTTTAGCACATTATGAACCAAAAAAGTGCCTGAAATATGGAAAAAGGTAAATCTTCTCCCACTTGGCAAATAGTAGTTGCATAAAGTATAGATGTTTGGATACTTTGTTTGGATTGGTGTACCCTGGACAGTGTTTTTAAGTTCCTTTAAGTTTCTGGGATTGCAGTGTGTAATAATTTAGTCAACTGTAAACTCAATTGTGTGTATTCTCAACATAGAGTACAAAGAAGGATGTCAGACGCCATGTGTGTTTTATTTAATTACTGCTAATACGTTATTACCCACCAAATCGAACTAAAATAAGCTGCTCAATTAGCTTAAAGGTATTTTATTACTTTCCAGTTTAATATCATTCACCTTGAACATCCTTTAAGTCAATTAATCCTTACACAATTAGCTCGCTAAAAACAATGCTTTGATCCCAGGGTCTTAGCAGCCCACATTTTCATAGGAGGTGAGGCAAAACTCGAAACAACTGTTTACTTGATGAAAATGAGTTACATTTACTTCGATTAACAAGGGATGGCATGAAAATGAATTGAAGAAGCAGAAGTCATTATTTTGTTATCCATGTTACAGAATGAATCAACCAAATTCATCAACAAGATGCATTAACCAGATTCAAACTTCTGTTTTTCAATGATCTTTTCAATTACAATTGAACTCTTTAAGATATTCGGAACACCTATACAAAAGAAAATTAAACAAGAAGTATTGAGGTTTCGCATCTTTGTAGCTCTAGTCTATTTCAGGCTGTGACAAAAGTCTAAAATTGGACAGCTTTTCAAAGTTGGAAAGTTCCACATGGTTACTGTACAAAGAATTCCTCCTAAATTTTTATTTTTCGGGAGGTAAACGAGCTAAGGAAAGAAGAGAAGGAATACGTGGACAGTGCACGAGGTAAACAGAAACATTAAAAAGACCAAGCAGGGCTGAAAAGTGATGGTAAAATATATAGTTATATAAACCGACAAAAGAGAAAGGTGCAACTAAACCTCATATGGACCAACGTCATACATTTTGAAAGCGTGACGTGTAAAGCACAGAGAACTACACCTTGAGAATAACACTAAAATAGTGGAGAAGGAAAAGGGTATCTAGTAAGTCGGTGTACTGGTGAATGACTATCATCATGCTTACTTCAGAGCAGTGACTTTGCGAGATTTTTTCATTTCGGAGGGTTGCTGCTTGGGCACAGTCATTTTGTAGGGGCACTCACAGTCATTACTGACAGCGACACCGGCGCCACTGAACGCACAACATTTTCAAGGCTGGGTACAAGGTTTCGACGTAGGGGCCCTGGTGTGTGGAAGTTCTGGGCGGGAAAGAGCCGGGATGTCCCTGGTTATTGTGGTTTATGTGATCTATTAAAGTAATCATTTGATATTAATTTTATTGTCTATGAGCTCAAGTTAAAACCACAGTTGGATAACGTCATGTCGAGTGGCAACTCTCCTGGACCAGGTAGTAAAGCAACTGAGCTTCCTGTGTTTAGGGGTATTTGTGATGTATTTAGTTCTCTTTGAGTGTATTGATTATACACAGGTGCAAAACCAAAGTTGAACCCCTCCATCTAGCATAACTACACAGAGATTTACGAGCAAATTTGTTTAACATCAAATCCAGGTTTAACGTCCGGTAGAAGTCGAATCCCCAGGAAACTACTAGGTGTTACGTACAATATTCGTAATGTGTTAAAGTCACCACTTGAATTGTAAATATTATAGGCTAAGCACAGGTCTAAAATCACAGTTGGATGACTCCACGATTAAAATCAAATTGCGATAACTTCACGTCCAAGGGCAAAGTCCTTGTGGGAGTCCGCTGGTCGTTACAGTATTTGTGACGTGTTCAAGTCATCATTTGACTCAAGAGTAACAACAGGGTAACTAAAATTACATCTTTTCTATAAATGACAACACATTTTTATAACGCAATATGATATTCTAACAACAACAACAAAGACAACAAAGACAACAAAGACAACAAAGACAACAAAGACAACAACAACAACAACAACAACAACAACAACAGGGAGAAGATACCTGCGATCAATCTGTGTAGGGAATACTGCCACCCATCAAGGACATACATTTTATCATTATTGATTAATAAATCGATTGTTGATATGATTTTTTTATATTAATTAAGATTAAACGAACAACATTCCAAAAGAATTTTAATATCATGAGATGAAATTAATTATTTCTAGTCAAATGGAAAGAGGGGTGGGCAAAAAGAAGAAGAAACAAAAAGAAGAAGAAAAAAAAAGGAGTCTGGAGGCTTTACATTCAATTGTCCCTATAAGGACTGAAACTATATCTCTTTTTTGTGTGAGTGTGTTTTCGTTTCCTTTTTTTTCAGCGGCTAAGGCGAGGGAGTAGAATATTGCAAACGATATCGTCTATGTTTGTATCCGAGGAACTTTCCCCATCCTCTTCCTACATGCGATCGACAACATTCACGATTAGAGACATTTGGACAAGTGGAAGCTACGAAGTAGAGGTTACCACAGACAGAAGAAACGATGTTTTCGAGTTTGATTCAGAGGATAACAACATGGCTTCTCAGAGTATTCAAATTGATCAAAGCCTTCCAGATCTACTAATTTCCAATGCTAATGGTGTCATTCAAGTCAACACAATGGACGGGTTATCTACAGTTACTTTGAATTGGACAGTAACAAATCTTGGCCCTGGCAATACTCAAGGGACCATTACCGACACCGTTGAACTGATACAATGTGATAGAAGGTGTGAAAGAAGAATCCTTGGAAGAGTTTCAACTGAAACAATTCTTCCTCAAGGAGAGTCTTACAATGTTGTTAACGAAGAATTTAATGTTCCCAGTTACGTTAGGGGGAGAGTTAGAATTCAAATATCGACATCATCTCGTTACTTAGAAAGCGGAAGTGGTAGCAATGTAGTCGATGTTTTCGTAGCTATTCCATGCTTGTCACCCCATTTGGCAGTGATGGATCTTACAGTATTGGGGGATCAAAGCTCAGTCACATCTGGAGAAGACGTTCAATTAACTTGGAATGTACACAATACTGGAAACTTAACAGCATCGCCGAGCAGTGGGACGGCATTGGTGTCATTAATAGCTCAAAACAGTCTCATTTTAGATGAAGTACCACTTACGTCTCTTCTTTCTCCTCTCGATTCAGCACAAGCTGAGTTTATGGCCACTATTCCATTTGAAGTTACAGGCAATGTGTCGTTCTCTGTTGTCTATGTACTAAACGAGGCTCCGTGCACTCCATCTACACCTGGGCAAGTTGGTCCTTTTATGGTTAATCCACCACCAACTCCTAGCTTGGAGGTTTCCGATGTAGGCTGGGAGATTGAAGAATCAGGACAGTCTTTATTTGTCAGCTGGAGAGTGACAAATGTTGGAAATACGATGATTCGGGAATCCATGTGGTATGACGAAGTTTCTCTCGTAAGTGAAACGCAACCTGAGTCCGCCAGAATCATTCTCGGAGTTTTCCCTTCCAATGGGCAGATGGAATCGGGACAGTCATATAGTACTTCAAAGATCCTTCTCATACCCCAGAGTGTTGCGGGCACTGTGTATGTCTCACTCAGAAATACATTTGAACTGATTCCTGGTGTCTCTTCGGCCTTAGGTATGTCTCAGTCCGAGAGTACGGTTCCTTTGATTATACCGGAACCGGAACTGGCTGACCTAAATGTCAGTGACATCACTGGAATTCCCTCTAATGTGTCCTTCGGATCACTTGTTTCAGTTCGTTACGAAGTTCAAAACATAGGTGCTACAACGTTATCTTCATCTTGGACGGACTGTGTTTCTCTCGTTCAGCCATTCTTCAGTCAACTTGTTGGGAAATTTACTCGCACTGGTAATCTCGGCTCCCAGGAAACGTATATCGCTACTGTTTGGTTTAGAATTCCCTTTGCCTTGGATGGCTTGGCAGAAATCAAAGTTGAGACTGACACAACATCACAAGTACGCGAATCAAATCGTGATAATAATGTGGCATTAAGCAACCAATTCAATCTCTACGAAGGACCGAGAGGGGATCTCGTAGTAACAATTTCTTCATCTTTTTTAAGTTTACGTTCTGGGGAACCTTTTATCTTCCAATACAATATTTCAAACATTGGGCCCGCTACTTTGGAAAATTCCTGGATAGATGCTGTATATTTGAGTGAAGATACAACTGTTGATCCATTCGA
The DNA here is from genome assembly GCA_009801055.1 of Stichopus horrens. NCBI lineage: Eukaryota > Metazoa > Echinodermata > Holothuroidea > Aspidochirotida > Stichopodidae > Stichopus > Stichopus horrens. The sequence continues at coordinate 23,371 of VJOZ01035391.1, forward strand.
TGCTAGGTTAGCTTCTGTGTCAACAGGGGCATCCTTGGAATCTGGAGGCACATATCCGCAAACCCTAGAACTTTTCCTTCCATTTGACCTGCCAACGGCTACTTACTATCTCATTGTAGATGTAGATAGCAGAGGAGAAATAATTGAGCAGGATGAAACTAATAACGAAGCTCAAATAGCATTTGAAGTGCTAGCAGGTTTTTCATCTGACCTTGCTGTAACTTCAGTTACTTCCCCATCCTCGGTTATATTCGGAGATCAGATTACCGTTGACTGGGTTGTTGAAAATCTTGGATTGAATATGGTGGCTGGTTACAAATGTGACACTGTTTACTTATCTGAAGATAATGAATGGAACATCATGGATCAAGAAGTTGGCAGTGTTTGCAATTCATTTGTTCTAGATGGGATCTCAAGTGCGTCCATAAACGTAGACTTGTTGTCACTCCAAACTCAAGTGCCGCTCGTGCCCTCCGGTGATCATTACGCAATTGTTAGGACACGGAGCAACGTGAGGGATTTAAATGTAGGCAACAATATCGGAATTGATGACTCTGTAGTGAGTATTAGTCTCCCTCTTTTAGAGCTGGATATGCCACTCACAGGTCAACTTGAATTTATGGGGAGGATAGCATACCGTATACCATCTGTACCATCGGATCAGACCTTAATAGTCACTTTAGAAAGTGCATCACAATTTGGCGTAAATAATTTGTTTGTAAGGTACAATGACGTTGCTTCCCCAGGAAGTTTTGATTCCGCAAGCCAAGGAGAACTCTCACCGAATCAAACAGTCGTTCACGCTCCCACACGGCAAGGAGATTATTATCTACTACTTCAGAATAACGGTGTTCTAGATGGTTCAATTCCTGAAAATCAATTGCCTTATATGCTTACGGCTAAAATTGCACAATTTGAGATTCTCGAAGTTCGCCCACGACAAGCTGCACCGCTGGGTACGGTAACATTGACAATTCAAGGAACAGTATTTCCTGAGAAGATTTATGCTAAGATTAGAAACAGCGTCTCAAGAAATGAGCTGGATGCAGTACAGATTTTTAGATTTTCTTCTCAACGACTGTTTGCAACATTTGATTTGACAAATGAGGCCGTTGGTTCGGTATTTGATCTTGTCTTAAATAACGAAGCTGAATTTTCTGAAGCGTTACAGATAGTAAATGGTACACAAGGTGCGATCACAATATCTGTAAACAATCCAACACGTTTAAGACCATTTGAAATTGGTACTGTTAATGTTTTTATTACAAATATTGGCAACACAGATGTATTAGCACCCCTTTTAACATTCAGCATTACCGACCCAGGAGAGGCACGTCTTATAAATGGAGGCCCGACAGCAAGTTGGTCACCTTCTCATGTTTTCTTCGGCTCTCCGAACGAAGGTCCTGCCGGGATTTTATCTCCCGGATCATTAGCAATGTACACATTTGAGGTTCGTGCCATGACCGCTCCTGCTAACGTTGAGATTTCAATTTCATCGCTTCCTTCCGATGACGATTCGTTACCAAATTTGTATATCAACGATAGAGATTTTTATCGACCTTTCATGTTCAGTGATGAACGGTGGAACAGGGTTTGGGACGTATTTATGGAAATGACAGGACCGACTCATCAGAGCTTTATGGTGCAAATATCTAATGTTCTGAATTACCTGAGTTTAGTGGGAAGCAGAACACCTTTATTGGAGCAAGTTGTCACTCATCAGCTTGAACTGATTGATGGTTTCGGTGAATTCAGTGCCGTTGACATGGACATCATAGATATACAGGATCTTCCGAGCGAACAGGGTTTGTTAACACTGGAGTATACTAGAGACTTTGACTCACGTCTGTCCAGCAGATCAGTGTTTGGACCATTTGGGAGAGGATGGACCTCATTGTGGTGGTAAATAAATTAATTTTGTTTAATTCTGCACTTAGTTCATGTAAACATAATGTTGGACTCGTTTCACTTTTACCAACTGCCAAACTACTTCAGTTAAGAAATGTCTTCTCGTAGATGCTCTTTGTTATGCCTGTAATATGGTATCGGCCATCCATGCAAGAAGCAAGGTTACTTTAGTGATTAAAGGGACAGAAAGCACAATGTCTCATAAAAATATATATCACGTGCATTCTTAAACGCATTCAAGTGCATTCTTAATACGCTATGACATCGCCATAGACTTAGGCAAACCATTCCATCCAGTCACAACTCTCTGCAAGAAGAAATACATGCTAACATCCAACCTTACACAACAGATGTTTGGAGCTTAATTCTGTGTGACCAAGGGAACTCATTGAAATAGATCATTGAAAAATCAAAAACTAAATGATAAAACACAAAGAACAATTTTAAACAGGTAGTGTAGATCATCCTAGACACGTCTAAGTTCAAGGGATGTAAGAGTATTTTAATCCGTGATTGTAACCGACATCTCTCATGGAACTAATCAGTTTAGTAGCTCTTTTCTGAACTTTTTCCAAAATACATTTGTCTTTAAAAAAATGGGGATTACACGCATGTACAGCATACTCTAGATGGGGCCTAACCCACTCCCTGTTGAGCATCACAACAATACCCTTATGAAGGAATTTGAAATTTCGAAATTAATCATACCTATAGAATTTGGTTCATTTCCTAGCAGCTTCTACACATTGTTTAGAGGAATTAAAGAAGAATATACAAAAATGCCAAGATCTTTTTCAACTTGGACTTCATGTATATTAATACCACCGAGACTGTAGTTAATAGTAGCATTCCCAAGACCAACATGGATAACTTTACATTTGTCCACGTTAAACAGCATTTGCCAATCTTGAGACCACTTGAAAGTTTTGTCAAGATCAGTTTGAACACACTTAGCATCATGTTCAGAAAAAGAAAGAAAAAAAACAGAGTATTATTTAGACCAGAGAGTTAAAGAAGTGGTAACAAACAGTTTTGGCATGAGAAGAGGAAAACAAAGGAAGATATTCAGATGAGAATGTAAGGTTAGTTGAAAGACAAGAAAGGCCAGAACGGAAGCAGGGAGAATAAGACTAAGGTAAACGTCAAACACGTGAGCCGCGGTGGATGTAAGTTGGCCTTTCGTGCCACGAGAAGAATATAAACGTAGACCTAACCACTTTTTGCGAAAGGTTAGAAAGCTCCCAAGAGAAACTCAAAAGTATATACAATAGACCCACAGAAAGATAAAGACGAGATGAACGATATCCATTGTTTGTTGCATAGACGTGACTGTGTGATATCATTACGAACAATTTTATATAGGCCTGGTGGGGTTGTAACTTTGGTGCGACTGTGCTGCAGCACCTTCTACGTCTATCACGCAACACCTGGAAACCAAAGCGATTACGTCATCGTAGCTTTATATAGTAACCTAGAAAGTTTACTGGCAGGATAGATCGTTGTCTTCTCAGTGACAGTTCTTTACAACACTTGCAGCACTGTGGTATCATAAAATCAACCTTGGTCAAAAGATGTGTGTGAGTTATCTTAAATAAAGGGGACTCAATTGAAAAAAAAAAAAATTCTTTACAAAAATGCAGGTACCAAAAATGTCATGAAAGAACTTAACACTCAAAACTGAACGACAGCATACGATTCAGGGTGAATTAACGGGTACGTGTAAAGTGGGGTGTAAGTTTCCATAAAGCATACCAACATTAATGCACTATGCTTATCTGTTTCGTGAAATAATCAAAGTGGGAAACAAGAGACCTGACTGATCTATAACAATTTATGGTTCTAGATATGCATTGAATTTGCACTTGTCTTTTCTGCCAGCTAGCCTAGTGACTCAAGGCAGTCTTTTGGAAAAAAGAGGGCGCGCTTTGATTTCCATTATTCGCAGCTTTGTAAATCAGAAATATCAGAGAAATATCAGGGTATATCTTTGTTAAATAAAGCTGCCCCCCCCCCTCATCACATCAACTTGGTGACCTTCAAGTTCGGCGTAGCAACCAGTGGCGCACTCCAAAGTCTGATTACGAACAGATGACACCGCACAGACCGTTTTTCCCAGTCAGCTGTGCGAATTTAAGGCTGCATTCCGACTAAACAGACATAGAATTCCCAGCAATGGAGTGCACTTGTCGGCGTTGGTGTAATTACTTCCAATGTGTTTATTCACCCTTGACACACGGCGACGGTTCCCGACGTTAATTTTTGTTGTTCCACACAACGGATATGACGAGGAGTCATAAATGCCTCCAACAATAGGTATTGTTGAACTTAAAATATTCAACACAACTGTATCACGTAGTTTTCCTTTCAAATGGCAGCTATTGCGTTGCTATCGCAGCGTTGGTGGAACTGTCCCTCACAGGGAGAACTTAAAGAGGTCATGACATGTAGACTAAAATGCCGTAAAACTGTTTTCTTTCTAATATTTGGACAGATTGATATCCAAAACTGCCTTTGATGTCCTTGACGTCATATGATATTTTGATATATTAGGAGCGGATTCACGCATGAGAACCTCTCCACAACAATTGAAAATACTTTTACTTGCACATACTTTCATCACAAATTTGTTTGAAACTCGCTCACAATGTTTCTTAGGTATTGGACCATTTGATACCGTATTCAGGATTTTTTGGTGCAAGTTCCCATGTCCGCCCTATGATCCACTTTATGCAATTGGGCAAAATGGTCATTCTCCTACAGATTTTTACGCCCAATTTCATTGGGCGATGCGTTATTAGTGGTAACTTCAAGGTGTTCATGAACTCATAGGCCTGTGGCCCATTTTATGAAATCCTGCAAAAAGTTGTTCTCCTTTACATTCTCTTGTACAATGTTGATGATTTGACATAATGGTACTCTGCTAGTGACACCGTTTTGGTGTTAAGAAATACTGCCTTCAAAGCCTAAGATGGGCCTGAGGGCCCATTTTCAGGCTTAGATCCAAAATTTATGTACATGCTTAAGATGCCACTAACACAGCATCATAATATTGTAAAGCCCCACATGGCAAGCCCGCACCTAAGGGGAGGGGGGGAGTTCAGAGGTCCGGACGGGTTCCCCTCACTCAAGATCTGGAGTTCCGCTCAGCCTGTAGCAGTAGCCTTGCGTTAGCACATATGTAATGAGTTTCAATCTGTTGGTCATAATTGTTTGGTAAAATGTTCCACTTGAGGTAACATCGACCCCACCCCGCATGAAAAAGTTGCATATGGGTTTGCATGGAGTTGATTTATGAGGATTTCGAAGGGTGCAACCGCATGACAGTACTTATAACTTAATATAATCAATCAAGTTTCAAATCGACGAGGTATGAAAAAGTGTCAAATATTTTGAATTTTTACCCTGGCTTGTGTTGGCTGAATGCATATGAACTTCAAAGCTAACGGGCTCATGTGAGAAGTGTCTAGTCACGAATTTTCAAAAAAAGGAAGCAACTTGAATAGTTAATTACTTACTCACTAATGTTAATTTGTGCGTGGCGAAGTGGACATCCTCTTAGCTTGACCATTTGCCATTATAGGGTTACGGAAACTTGGCAGGTTTAAGAAAAAAAAAAACTTTAAAACGATTAGTAAAAATCGGTATTGTGAATGTAAGCACAAAAGTTTGAGCACGAATCCAAAGCCTCGAGTACAAGTGGACTGACGTAATTATTGAGTACCTGTGCCAACAACGCGCTAGTCAAATCATTATGCCAATTATTTGCTACTTCAATATCTTTCAACAAACATTAAACATGGTGATAATTTTACACCATTTTTTCGTTCTGTCAGTTTCATATGACGGTTATATGCAGAAGGTCATTATAAATCTTTTAAATAACAAATTAAAAACAACGAGATATTGAAATGAAATTCATAACCATGAAATGCACTTTTGAGGGTAGTGAGTCTACACAAATATCTCGTTGGAGCTTGTGTGAAAATTGGTAAAATTTAACCAGAAAATATATACTTTTTTAGAGTTAATCATATAAATGGTTGTTGCTGCTCCAGAATAGGTTTGCAGTGTAACAAGTGCGATTATAGAGTTTTGAGAACGAATATAAGTCTGTCTGATTTAAAATTTGACGATTGCAAGTACCAAGCAGTGCGACTGCAATGCCATGAAAGCGAGTACAAGTATATCGAAAGTGGACTCGACTATACCACAAGTTTTGATCGTTGTATGAATTACTGTAGATACATATATGTACACCTTGCAAAGCAGTAAGTGTGCGATATCTCTGGTTTTGCTGAGTTATTTTTGAACAAGTTTCATTCCATCTGCTCGCTGGCTATAGCTGTATTGTTACGGTTTCACGGGACTTGAAAAGCATGAAGCGGAACCCAACTTGATTCCCTGCTTCACAATGGTGTCTAATACTTTAGAAATTCCTGTCCCGTTATAGGCATTTATTGACAGAAGCACTGGGCAACCTCCAATTATATATATACTGCCATATCACATATCCCTTTAAAGGGAAACGTTACAACGGCACCAACATGGCTTATGAAGAAAATTATGGAACGCCGAAAGGG
>VJOZ01035437.1:0-10051 GCA_009801055.1 Stichopus horrens
TGAGGTGAGTGGTGGTGTGCGATTGCACTTGCACACCTCAAAATTTTAGGCCTGCTTTGGATCAATAAAACTTGATCAATCTAGTGATGTGTAGGAAGTTAAGTCCTTTTCTCAATCTTTTTTAAATGTTGAAAGTGACATTTTATCAAGATATATGATGTTTCTCTCCTTTTAGAATACCCTGCCACCTGGATATCAATACTGCTTGTGTGTACTTCATTCAGAAGAAACAAGTCCCTGTGAAACATCACTCAGGTTGAAAATAACAACAGAGAAAGAAGCTAAAAGCTGGCTCAAGAAGTATCAGAATCTGTCACGTACCACCTGGAGGATAAAATGCACCTATCCTCATACTGGCAGAAAGTTGGTATGCAGGGTAAGCATAAATTTGCTAGTGTGATCTTTAAATATTATAAGTACTTTACCCATGAAAGAAATGACAAATTCAGACAAAGGGAACCCCATTTACTGTACCTTAAGAAAATCAGACAAGTCTTTCCTGCTTCAAACTAGTAGCCTATGAAGGAGTAGCCTATAAAATATTGATAAGTTGGGTAGTATAATGAAATAAACAAATTTGTTCCATTATCAGAGTTGTTGAAAAAGGAAAGGCAGGAGTGGATAGTTGTATTTTCAGGCATTGCTTTAGAGCAGGCACAGAGTGATTGATTAGTTGATGCAGACCAGAACTAAGTAATATGCATCTTTCTTTTAAAGTTAATCTAAAAGAATACATACTGTAGTTATTCCCCGATAAGAGATACTGTAGGTGCTGTCTTTGCCACTTTCCAGCAAAATTTTGTCAGACAAACCTTTGTGTCGACCAGTCTTTGGTGAGGCTGACGTACTAGGTTGGACAGGCAAATGTTGAGGCAATTTTTTGGCGAACTCTTTTGCTTTTTTGTTCTGTACAAGGAAAAGAGGTCATGAAGCTCTTGAAGCATGCAGTAGATGTATCTCTTTTCTGCCCTTTCAGAGTCAAAGAAGTGTATGTAGTACAGTAACACACTTCCCTGCTTCTTGAAATAAAGAAACAGGGAAAGACCTGACCCGAGAGAAACAACTGGATGTACAGTACTGTATTCTGGTATCTTTGTTCAGGTTTAACTGGGTCTTTGGCTTAATTGCATTACCGTCTCAGCACAACACGCAAGAAGTTGTTAGACAGAACAATTACCCAACAAAATTTTGGCAGCGCCCTTACGGTGCATTTAGCTATTCCGTGCAATGACAATGTACATGTATGCAGCACAATTATGTAATATGAAAACACAGCCCACTTATGCAGGAACTTGCAGCTCTGAAAGCCGGTGTGAATATAAAACTGATGTGCAGTAATCTCAATATGTGTGCATAACCAAAACGGTGTAAATGAGAAATCTGTAGATTTCAGAATCTATGATTTATGTGATATTATTTATTGTTTTATTCATCTATTATCAAGTCGTGGATGTGGGGTAACTGCCAACAGAACGTAAGGAACCCTTAGATCAAAAGAAATATTCCAGAACTGGTAACAATATATAAACACTATGGATAGCCATATTTTGGAAAATGCAGATTCAAAATCAGCCCTTACAAGCTATCACCTAATTCATGTTACGGTATAGAGATTACAATAACCACTCACAAGTTTTCTGTGTACTGTAGACATGGTAGTGCAAAGAGATTCTTGCAGGTTAACTTGGGATGTTTTCTTCTTGATCTGCAAGATGTTGTCACTATAGAATAGGAAATGCTGTCTGCATATAACTCAACAATTTTATTACACCAACTTAGAAAGCTTGCGTTCTTGAGATCTATCTTTTCAAGACCACCACAATGAACACCAGTAATGAAGGAAAACACATGCATGGGCTCATGTACAACAAATTTGACTACAAGCAAATTGGACAGCAGATTATGTTCAAATTCAATTTAAATATTACATGCAGTTTGTACATTTACACATCAGGGAGATACATAAAGTGGCATCGGTGCCACCAGATACAATAAAAGAATGTACAAATGTACTCAAAAACAAGTAAACAATTAACTGCTGGATGCTAGTGATGGTTTGGATCTGCAAATTTTCATGTTTTCTGTTTTTGCCAAAAGCATTGTATCAGCTGAGACTTTGGCTGATTTAAAAGTTAAATTGTACGGTTTGATAACTAAAAGTTGTTGTCTCTCATTTGTCAGTTTTACCCTCTTCATCATTGTTCTTTTCACAGCTGGAGAGAATGTGCCATCACAACACGAGGTTCAAGCCCGACTTGTCACAGAGCCGCAGAACCAAAAACACAAATTGCCCGGCATTCCTGAACATTCGTGTTAAGAAAGTTGTCTTCCACAGAGGAGGCACAGGACAGAAGAGAAAATGCAGGTTATTAAACCATACCTGAATGCAGATTATTAATCACTCTTTGTTCTGGGTCATTAGTTAAAGTTTGGGAGCTAGCAAGTCACTTCTTGATTACAAAAGCTTTGATTGCATGAATGGAAAGGGCTGGGGATGGTGTTGAAACATAGGAATGGACATTCGTAAGTTTTGAAAATGGTTTTCTGGGTTTTCTGGGGTTGGGAAGGGCTGAATGATCCCCCAAAATACATTCATATTACATATTTGCTTACATTTACAAAAAAAGCACAGTCTGGTCAATTTCATGCTCCTGATTGCAGATCTGATGTTTTTAAGTGAACAAAATGGTGCAAAAGGCACTCAATGGGCATGGTTTTTACCTTTAAATCACATATTGAGTACATTGATGAAACTTTGCACAAATATTCTTTGCATGCTTTTGATAGCAGATCAGCAATTCTGGAGTGTCCAAATTGGTGCAAAAGACGCTTAAGAACACCTGAAAGAGGGCACTGTTTTGGACACATTTAAAGCACGTAATGAATAACTAATGAAACTTTGCTACTTCATTGTCTGCATGCAACTGATAACAGATCAGCAATTCTGAAGTGCTCAAATTGGTGCAAAAGGCACTTAAGAGCACCTGAAATAGGGCGCTATTTTGTGCACATTTAGAGCATGTACTGCTTACATTGATGGAACTTTGCAAACTTGTTCATTCTTTGCATGCCCTTGGTAACTGATCAACAATTCTTAAGTGTTCAAATTGCTGCGTAAGGCACTTAAGAGCTCCCCCAAAGGGGAGGCTGCTTTTAGCACAGTGAAAGCAGATGTTGAGTACATAGATGAAACTTCACAGGTACAGTGTTTGTGTGCCCATAATAACAAACCAGTATTTCTTAAGTGTTAAAATAAGTGCAAAATGCACTTAAGAGCTCCCAGACATGGCAGTGTTTCTGAACACATTTTACAGAAATTTATTAAAATATAGACTACAAACTATTGCACAGTCTCCATTGAAACATACACTGAAAGTTTTCTGCTGTCACAAAGAACCCATTTATTAACATAATCTAGAATTTTTTGTGATCGTTTCCAATCAATTGTGTAAGCGCATGTGGGTAAGCGCACGTGGGTAAGCGCACGTCATTGACAAGAGCAGCCTCACGATCGATTTTATGTCTGAATATCCAACACATGTCACCTAACACCCATAGAGCATGCTTGAATGGATTTTCCTCACTTATGCACATGGAGTTTGAATTCTACCTTCATATTTCTTTGGTACATTTTAAGCAGATATTGTGTCCATCGCTGAAACTCGAAAATGAAAATTAGGGGGTAGGCTGTTGGACACTATCTAACATAGTGAGGGACTGCAGAACCCAACCGGAAACTGTTTTTGGGAGAGACATCTGGGTGAAACATGAGCATGTAACCATGGTGAAACGTTTTCAACTTTTTATAAATGACACACTTTTAGAAAATCAAATTTATGTACTTTTAAGTAATAATAATATGACAGAGTATTGGTTCTTATGACCAGGTAGACTAGCTTCTGCTTTCATATTCAAATGTGGAGGAACGTAATCAATAGTAAAAGTGTCATGTATGTTGTAATATTTTTATAGTTAGAAAATGTGTGTTCTGTAGTGCATGTTAACGAGTATGGATAACCTCAGAGTGGAGCTATGAGCACATTTTGCAGATCTTCGTGAGAATCCTGACTGTCACACTTTTCTTCCTTACTTTGAAACGTTGATTTAACAATTAAGCCTTTTAGATTTGGGGCCCTTTCATTGGCAAGAATTGGTTTGTTTGGAAACAGCTTGGATAATAGTGAAAACCTTGTAAATATGATATCTCAACATGGGATACTTGCACAGATCTCATATGTGGACTGTTAGTGAGCCTTTGTGAGTACAAGAAGCCTATTGCTTTTGGTAGAGGTCAAAGCTCATTTGGGGTCAACAGGGGTCAAATAGTGAAAACTTTGTAAACACAATATCTCAGGAGGGAAAAGTTTTACATATGGCATATGGGTGTACCTTATGGAGCAAAAGAAGCCTACTGTTTTTTGTGGATGCCAAAGGTCATTTGAGATCAGCAGGGGTGAATTATCGAAAACCTTGTGAAGACAGTATCTCAAAAAGGAAAGCTTGTGCAGATCTCATTTTTGGTATTGTTTTCTTTTTATGTGTTATTGTTTTTGATGGAGCTATTGTTACCGTTTTTGATGGAGGTCATGTGATATTGCATCTTTATAACTGCAGCCCTGGTTGGACAGAGGTGCAGTAGTCATGTACTTGAGACACTGTCTTTGCCTTTGTGTTGTGATTTCACTGGTTTTGGAGTGAGTCGATGCTGGTGCATCTTATTGTGTGTGAACTGGCAAGCTTAAAGCTGGCAAGCTTAAAGCTTGCCTTACTGTAAAATATTCGAACTATTTATTGGTAGACAAAGACTGACACTTGTCATTTTAAGGTCATAATTATTCTGCAGTAACCTCAGGAGTTGTTAACTTTCAGATCTGCAGATCCACATCTACCTGACTGGCCAACCACGCTCACTTTCAGCGGATCCCACAACCACCCCATTGACGATCCCAGTATCCTCAGCCACAGGGATGTGGCCAACTCTGTCAAGATGAAATTTATAAATCTCTTCCAGGATGGCCTTTCAGTCACTGATGCCCTGAAGGTTCACAAGAACGATCTCGCCATTGAACATGGTGATGACTATGACAAGATCGTCACAGACCGACACTTTTGCCCTGATGCCCAGTTTTGTTATAGGTAGGTAATTATTCTTAAGACTACTCCATTTATGGTATAAAGTTATGTGTATACTGGAAATGACTTAGAGACTAATTGCCAAAACTTTTTGTGCCACTGAAGCAACAGGGGCCCGATAATAGAGTACCGCTCACGTACAACTGTCCAGGTGATGTTCATATACACGATTGTACTTGATTGCACGTGAATGAATGCCATTGTGCTTTAGTGTACGTTCCACAGCAATTGTGCATGGGAACTTGTGTACGTAGTCTTGATACAACCTTTTGGAAATGCCAGAGGGGATTATACTAGTAAACATCGGCATAGATTCTTATCAGCTTCTCTGAGGGCATAACAAGAGAGGCACTTACTGAAAAGATCAGCAATGAGTAGGCGTGTTGTTTGTGTGCCAACTGGCGGTGATTTAAAGCAGTTGCAAGGAACCACATTGCGTCCTATGTTTTGTGAATGACTTGCTAGGCTAGAGTTTTCAAACTTGAAAACAAGTAAAGCTGCTCGCATGTGTTATGGAAAAAGACTTGCCAATTCGCCTTTGCATAACGTTAGAGTTAAGTACAGCGCTTAGGCCTAAGTTGTTAAGGCCTAAGTTGTTAAGGCTAGCCCAAGTACGGCCAAATGGCAGTTAGGCCTAGGCCGAATCCATTCCTTAGAAATTAAGACAGGGTGGTAACGCAAGAAACGGTCTTATTGGACAAATGGGCTGGACCTAAGTTATCGACTGGCTACACCAACGAGGAACGTTACCCTAGCCACAGTTGAATAAAGTGTATTCTGTAACTGGTTGTGGCTTTGCCCAGCTTTTTGTGACCTATTTAGTGGGCCTAATTTATTATTAAATAGGCTAGGCCTAATCTTATTCATTATTTACCACTCGGAATAGCCTAGGCATGATACTGGGCATAACTGTACAAGAGCTGGCAGAGGATATGCTGATGTAAGTGAGCAGGTGCCTAGACAAACGATGTATAACAAACAATTGCTGTCCATCATACTTATCTGCCCAGTTTAGCTACCTTACATTACAGTAGGCTAAAGTAGCCATGTTGCATGAATTAAAATTATAGAATTTAGGAAGCTCAGCTTCAGTCTCAGTCACCAATGAATCAGACGTTTGTCCTAAATTAGGCCCAGGCTTTACAAAAATGATGGGATTTTGCTGCTGAGTAACTTTCCACATTTATCATTGCATTTACCATTTTTAAAAATTGAAACTTATTCTAATCCATTATTGTACATGACATTTTATAGTTCTTGTTTGTGCACATTGCCATGCAAGACCCATCCTGATGAGCCAGTAATGGCCTGCCATGTTCATTTCATAACATGACAGGCAAAGGCATCAGCTGCTGCACCATAAACACTAATCTCTGCCAAAACTAGATGGATCTCAATTACTACCAATTTGATACTGAACATATACACTGTATGGCACACTTATAAATACCTAGTTTACCTGGTGTGTGGAAACAGATTTTTTTGTCAACTTGTGACCAGAGCAAGTACATTGATCAGTAAGGCAGATTGTCACACTTCTCAAAACCAGTGGTACTCTATCATTGATCCATGTAGTCGATGGGTTCAACATTTTTCATAAAGTCATTTAAACAGGTTTATTGGATCACATGTGGACCAGCTGATGAGCTCAAATAAACCTTCAGAGTTCAGAATGGTATATAGTGTAGAATTGTTTTAGAAGGTTGCCTGTTTCCTACCCTGTACAACATAGTATCTTCAGCATGCCTCCCTTGGAGATTGGACGGGGAAACTACACTGCGGGAGGTGGAAATGGTGGCAGTAAAGACTGCATGGGTAAAAGAAAACTGGTGGGTAAATTTGTAGAGATCATATCAATTTGTATATGAAGCATTGTAGGTCATTGTAGAGCAGAAACTCTTTGGGCTAGCAATTGCATTTTTGCAAACAATCGCATCAGCACGCTTTCCTAAAAAGTTCCTTTTTATGGATGGCAGGGGGAGGTGTCATGTCTGTGTTGATTACTGTATTTCTAGATTTTTTTTTGTTTTTCTTGCCTATCTATATATTGAGCATTTGGGAGAGAAACCATCAGAGATGGTACTGGTCATACAAGAACAAACTCTGTACCTTTGTGTCTCTAATATACCTACCTTTGCTGTTACAATGGTGATGTTCGATTCATTCTCAACCCTCACTTTCTGTGTGTAGTGCAGCTTCAGTTAGTACCTAAAGTAACTTATACATACCTCAATGGTAACTAAAATAGATGAACATGCTCACAGAAATAAATACCAGGATGCAAAATTGTCAGGCACATATCCAGTTGGGGTTCCCCTGGTGCATACCCCCCTCCTTTTTGATTACCAAAGATTTTTTGTTGCCAAAATGAGCAAAAAGGTATAGAAAATATAGATAATGGAAGATATAGAAAATATTCTTCCCAGATGCTGGGAAATGGCATCTAGAATTCAATTTTTCTTAGGGAAGGTCCCGCCCTAAACCGTGGCCTTGTGCATGAGGCCCTCTCTCGTTGATCTTTGGCTGACAGGGCATTCCCCCCATCCTGGATCTGTGCCTGATTGTTGCACAACATAAACTGAACAATGTCAGACTTTAGGTTATTCATGCAGATTGCTAAAAAATAATGGCATTGATATATGAAAATATAAAATTGAAAAGAAACTAGTGGGTATTTCAATTTGCTACATTTGCATTTCAGTATGTAGCCCCAGTAATTAAAAATCTGGCAATTAGATCCAAGATTATTTGCAAAGGGGGTTCAGTATTCCTGCAATTTTGCACAATAAGTTTGCTTTTCCTTGAACTTGGTATTTCCGACCTAACACCATACTAGGAAAAACAAATGTAGGACAAGATTTTTCTTCAAAACTTCGGAGGATTAGTCCAAGTTCAAAAAAGAAAAAGGAAACAGCCTAAAAAAGTAGTTTCCAGGTTAAAAGTAACTTGTGATAAAAAATCAAAAATCCATGTGACGGAATTGGGAACAGTGACCAGGTACCGAAGTGTTCTTTTTTTTGCCATTGTGCACTTAATTTGTAATCACATGTGTTCTCCCTATGAGTTGAATCATACCATGACAAATGAAATTTATTCAACTTCCTGATGCAGAAGCTAACCTCTGACCTTTGTATCATTTGCTTCTAAAGTTTTGAGCCTGTCCCAAACAGTTTTCTTTCCCCCGCTCTGTTGCCACAATGCGGTAGTAAAATTGTTTGAGTAACATCTCTTCAAGAGCCCATCAGAGGTCTTAAACAGGTAAAGCAACAGGTGCCAATTCCTAAAGGATGTCACAGAAGTTAAGTACATGATGACCGACCATTTGATCTTTGTGCTGTTGTATGCATTTGCCACGAAATGATACGTCAAAGTAAAACACAGTTATTCCATTCATTGATTTACAATGGTCGAAATCAAGTGATGCATGAAAAATGTTGATAATGGTTGGTCGATTTTTGTGACGTATTTACAAGTTTAATGAGGTAAATGACCATTTAAGAGGGCACCATAGTATTCATTCGATGATGCTATTTTGAGACTTACAAAACTTCCTAAAAAATTATCTTCCTTTACTCTTTAGTTGTTTCTTCATTATGTGTTGCTATCGTAAGTGTTTCAAGTGATTTATTTATTGACCACTAGTAGAATTGTTGCAGTTGGTAGCAAAAATTAGGGCATTCATCAAATTTTCAAAGGCTTCATTTATGTGCCTAGCACACAATGTGCTCTGCTGTGTATCATATAGGACTGCTCGGTTTTTGTGTGCTCTTGCTCACTGTACAGTCAATATTGTGCCAGCTATTTCATCGCAGCCATGTGTGACATGTCATTTTAGGTGAAAACGATGTGACAACATGCACATGCTTCATACATTAACTTTCGATTTTACCACATATGTTAGGAAGACGCAACAAGTAGGAAAAATATTAATATTTCATCAAAGGACAACGATCACACACTACACCTCAAAACTATTTATCTTCATGTAAATTTGTGGTACAGTATTCTAATCCACATTTAGATTCTGGAGTTTCGATAAATTTCCTAAATTGATCGGCACAGTAGGATGTCTGCAAAACTCTCGTCAAGTATCGCAGATTGCGAATGAGGCCTATAAAGCAATACTGTAAGTCATGAAAAAATCATTTATTTGTCAAATGCAGCACTGTTTGCGGTTTTGAACAGACAAAAAAACAAACAAACAAAAATGAAATAAAACATGATCGTGGAAGGAAAAACAATACAAGGTTGTGATCTTTTTTACTTCACATCGAAATTCATGATAAGAAAAAGGTTAGATGAAATGACAGATACCAAATACCAATGGCAATAGGAGAACTTGCAAACTGGAACTTGAAACTGATTAGTTTCGCTTGTGCACTCCCATAATTCCAGAAACTTGAACAAAAGAATTGTAAATGAATTTCTCCCTCCTGCCTAGCAAAACTCTTAAACCACTACGTAAATCCTCTTACATGCACACAATAGAAGCATTTATGCGTAGACAAGCGTAGACGGATTATACCAGTATCTTATCAACACTTTCAAGGGGACTATACCCAGGACAATCCCAAAGTTCGGGGCCGACTTGCTGTCTACGGCCCCTGTACTTTATTGTACGCGTTTCTATGGCATTGTACAAGAGTGTACTTTTTCATACTCGTAGAATGGGTCAGTTGTATGTGAGCGTTACTGTAGCTAATTGTTCCAAATACATCTGGTGAGCCTTGTCATGTGAAGAACTGTTGGCTGCTGTACTTTCCAGGCTTAGGTGAGCTGCTGATTCCTGTATTACAGGTTTAATGAAAGCAGAGGAGAACCAGGATACTTTCCAAAAGGGAAAATCATTTCTTGTTGATGTGATTTGGTTTCTCCAAGATTTGAATCTATCAGTGAAAGTTTTCAAAAAAAAAAAAAG
>VJOZ01035443.1:0-11255 GCA_009801055.1 Stichopus horrens
TAGAAATTAGACTTGTTGCTAAGAAAACTACAATCGGAGAGGAGCTGTGATAGAGTGATTGTTCTGTCTACAATGTTGATAGATTTGACTACCAAAAGATTTCATGAGATGTTTTTTTAAGTCTGTCTTTGAGCCTTCTACTCGTGTCTTCGACGTAAATAAAACCGGCACAGACAGGACAACTGATTTTATAAATGACGTTGTTAGCATAATGGAGACTATGCTGATCTTTGAAATTAAAAAGAGAGGACATCTTCTTCTGAGCAAATACCACCCGACAATCCAAACCGTCCCCATAGGTGCTTTTCAAAATCTGTCTCAGATTTTTAGCCATCTTATCACTTCTTGGACCAATGTAAGGTAAATTAACATACATTTTTCCCTGTGATACAACTTCTTTGGGTGCAGGACCCAATCCTAATTCGAGCCGTAACCTGCCATTGTATTCTGGTAATAAAATATTACTTCTTTGACTACGGACCACCTTATCATGACCAGGAAGCCATTTGCTTTGTCGGATAGCAACAGAAGAATCATGAATGATCATGGTTATGAAAGATTCAACTAATTACAAACTGATAACACACCGTATTCCAAAATAAGACCTTTTCCACCTTTTTCGTTTGTAATTTTGATCCCGGATTATATTTCATCAGTTCAATTGTAAATGGATCACGTAAGACTAACCTTATTGTTTATCTTAACCATGATTTGTAAACAAGATTTGAAAATCCTATTGCCATATTACAAAGAAAGTCACGAGAACAGGAATTGTTGACTTCTGTTCTTTTACTTCCGGTGATGGTTAACAAGTTTGAGGGTTTCGTGTAATGGAATCTACCGGTCTTTTTGGAACTTTGCATCCGTCTGAGAAGAAACACTTGTTCATGATCTCAGATAAATGAAAGACCAAGTATGTTATACCACCATTGATCGATAATAATTGCCCTAGTATGGATAGCTTTGCAGTAGACTTCGAAGCCAAGAAAGGATAAAGATACTGAAAATATACTGAAATAATGTTGAAATATTAGCAGCATACACATATTACAATTGTCAAAGATATTACCGTACTCTGAAAGTCTAGAAGCCCAAACAATACATGGAAGTAATAATAACACTGAATATACATTTATTACTGTAATGATCGTCAAATACAAAAGGTAAGACCATCTAAACATGACGTAATGACGTAATAATCATGCCTCGTGACGTAATTTCAAGTTTCAAATGGTCATTGGCCTAGCGCTGATACAAAAGTATTGAGAGAGAGAGCCGAAGGCGGTTTCCATTTTTACATCAAATAATTACAAGAAAAGTATTTACACGGAATAAACAAGTGAGGATTTGTTCCTCTCAGCAGATTTACCGAAACTGCTTACGTACTACTAATCATATCTTGAGCTAGCCGCTATTATCTTGTCATATGTAAATACCCATGGAAAGAGATAACTAGTAGATATCTCTTTCCTTCCTCTATTTCTTTTTCTGTACATAGTATCCTGAAGAAGGACAATGATTTCCAAAGCTTGAATGTATTTAGTACACGAGGACTCAAAATTACTCACACAGTGTGTGAGAGTGGGATGTGATCAATGGTCATACTGTGACGTAGAGATGCTCTAAAGAACTAACTGACAGCACGTTTACTTTTCTTGCTTGTGGCAATTCAATCAATCAAGGTTAAGAAACAGATAATGATTAAGAACTCAATTCTCAATTAATTCTCACCTAATTCTCAACTAAGTCCATACCTGTACGGTCTCCATTGCTCAAGTCGACGTAATGCACTGAATAAAGTCACCATTTTGTAATGCAAGAGATAACCATCATGTTATGGTAATTTTATGGTTGCGTGTAATGATTAGCCGGCCACATTCACTTATTCACTTTCAGATATTTAAGGGAGTAGCTTTTTAGGTCGTATCTTCATTTCGGTATATTTGATGTCATACTTATTTCCCGGTAGGTCATGCCAATAGATAGCTGTTTCATCACGAACATTAGGAGCAGTATAGTCACCATTGAGGTTAGAGAGACCGCAGTTCCTGTACCACCAGCCACAGTGATGATACACAGCACAGGCTCGGTTAATGCTCTCGTCATTGTCTCTATCGAAGGTGCTGAACTTATAGTTCAGATTTTCCCTCAAAGCATTAAATCCTGTGTCGTGGAGCAAACAAGCAACATTAAATAAGCAATATCACCTAGTAACATTCAAACGATAATAGTGATGATAACTGACTACACACTACATTTGAAATAAAGTTTGCAACTTTGCAACATGGCGTGTGATTAAACACGAATTACGTTTCGTACTTCTACTGACAGTCTCTATTCTATAAAATCAGCAGAACCTCATTGATTAATGCAATCATAATAAGTCAAATAAAGTATGACATAAAGAGTATTTTGCAAGTTTTTTGTAAAGTATTTTTCATTTGGTAATTTTTTTCTCTCTTTTGTAATGTGTAACATAAGTCTTGTGTGATATTTTTTACTTACCAGCGTTCACAAAGCTGTTGACAGTTTGCATGATTTAAAACAAAAATAAAAAATTAAACTAATTGCTCTAAAGTTTTTTTTAAGCATAGTTGAACATTTCTCTTAAAAATTCGACATCACATACTTATGTGAAATCTTTTTCATCGTGCAATGCAAAATCTCCAAGATTACCATGCTGCTAATTTTCTTCTGATGTGTTTGCTCGCAGAATATTAACCACAAAAACTACCAAATCAGTCATGCACTCTCTTGTTACAGAGTTGTCTACTGCAACGTTGTACACAGTGACTCATGAACGATTTTCTTCTGAAGATCTTCACAAACATCAAAAGGACTGCTACATGTCCGGTTACAAGAAAAATGGATAGTTGACTCTGCGATCATCACGGACCTACATGATGTATTGACTGCACTAAAATACTTGAGAGATCTTTCCAGTCATACTTTACGTATATGTCACTGTAACTATGACAGGAAATAATGAACCACATACATGGGATGTTCATCGTTTTTAAGGAAAATCGTTGTACATTCATCCAGGTAGTCCTGATATTTCAAATGTACTACAATAAGACACTATTCTGTAGAACAATAAATTAAAGTCCAAGAAAATATGAAGTTTTTAATGAATACACATATTATTCACTCGCAAGTCGTCATGTTGTTCCCTCAATGACGTGAATCGTGACGTGACTTATGCACCTGTACATGTCACGTAGTATTGTCGGTGCAAGTGATACGTCACACATTTCCAAAATGGCGATACTCTGTACAACAACGGAGGGAAGTTTAAAGTTATATTCGGAAAGAAGTAATTACAGAATAAAAACCAATACTGTCGTCCCTGTTGTAAATAGATGCGCATTAAGCGTAGATTAAAATTGAAGCACCTACTACGGTTCATCTTTAAGAGATTCGCAGTGAATCACACGACCACCTGGGTGTCTAAGGTTACAACTTTCCCCTGTGCTATGCTTTTAATATTCACTAACGAAACCCGTACATCACAGTTGTCGCTGTCAAGTGTTCATTCAGCCTAATTGAGCATGCTCAATTTAATTGATTGGGAATTACAGGTTTCCACGAATGCTGTTAATGAATGATTGCCTAATAAATAATGAATAAAGCAGTGTCGATATTTGGAGCCGAGGCACAAACATTTGTTATTTTAAGATTACAAACTATGTTGTCAGTAATGATGGAATAACCTCATTGAAGTTCTTTTTATTGCTTCAAAACTTCAGAAGGATTTAAGGAAATATAGACCCTTGGATCTGTGCTGTCACGTAACAAACCATTCGTTTCTTGAATTAAACAGAGAAGTTGTGATTTGTTAATGAGAAGTTTGACAAAAGGATGAGTCCTCCTTTTATTTGCCTGGGTCTGCCTCTTTAGATGTCTAAGCTCTTCATTCATGGCCAATGCAAATATTAAGTTGCCAACTATTATTTCAATTTGTACATATTGCTTTGGAGCTGTGAAGGCGAAGGTGGTATCTGGAATGCAGATTTATCAAAGAAACAAAGCCTTGTTGGAATTTTGGAGGACCGCGTAATATAATTAGGCTTCCAAAATTCCATTGTGGGTTAACATCATATTGTTGTTTTTGTACTCTTATTTCGGTTTAACATCATCTTGTAGTATTTACACTTTTTCGATACCACCAGCAGTCATATTCACATAGAATTAGATACTAGTGTAATTCGCTAACCAGCATATACAGAAAAGAATACCTTTTCATACACATTGATCAGATCAATCCGGAGGTTGTATTCGCCTTGTTGAGTGAGATAAAGCAGCTTATCGTTACCCAACCAGAATTCATGATCAAGCTCACCAAAGCCTTCTTTATAGCTGGACCAGTTACGATAAAAGTTCACGGAGCCGTTAATACGACGTTGGAAAACCTGTTTGTAGCAACATTAAGAAATACATCAAAAGCAACATTTGGAATTGAAGGAAGGTTAATCGTATTATGAGCTGCATATTAAGACATGACGTATTAAGACACACTACAGATAACAATACGAAGGCAGACATCATTTTCCATATATTTCGTAAGCTGATAGTAGTTTTAACGTAATCACTTCTTATAATTTACACGGGACAAAAGGTCAAAATAGAAGATCAGGAACTGTCGTTTCCACTGTCGCAGGTCAAACCTTCCTGCAGAATCATTGCGCTGACTACAGTCAGCTGTTGGAAGTCAGATCTATGTTTACATGAATGACACAAATTGAAGTTACAGAATCGGTGTAAGCGTTCACATTCGATATTTGACACAGCATTGACATTTTTGAAGCATGAATGATGGCCACTAAATTACTTGTCTGTGAATGGTGATAGTCAATTTAAACACGTTGATGAAATTCATCAACTTTCCTGTACACCTACCTGATACCCACAAAGATAAACTCGAAAGAGATTTGTTTCCAGTTCACGACATAAGGATGTTCCATATACCGTTACTAATCTGGTTGCGAATTACCAGATTGAAATTTATATAAATAGCTCTCCCATTCCAATCTTACTTTACTTTGTGAGCATACGCTGTGCTGCCAAAAATAGAAAAATAGAACGAACCATCACTACGAATTACACAGTTAAGGTCTATTTTTACCCAAATGGTCTCTCCAATAGTTTGTAGCGTGCCACTTACCCTGAAGAACAACTTCAATACATTTTGTCAGAATCTGCAAGGATGTGGTCTGAAAAGGACAACATTTTTAACCGTCTTTGCTATCATTTATTGTTTTTTTTTCCCATTAGACAGCACAAAATATTCAAATTATAAAAAAAACCCACTAGTTCATTAATCCTGTCTGTTATTAATTGTGTTACCAGTTTGTAGTTAGCGAATGATCTTGTTTGAAATTTGAAAGAGGTGTTTGTACGTACCGTTTCTATTGCACATATCCTAACACCTGCAAAGAATACAGATTTGTCTCATCTAAGACCGAGGATCTCTATATTTATGTGTCTTACTTTACGTTTGATGATTGGCTAAAAAGAATGAANNCTATTGAGCGTTTTATGAGTATAACTAATGTTGGAATACACCAATTTTAATTCTGTACAATCTGTACGCAAATCGCTAGTCTAAAGCGAAACCATCCTTGTTACTATGAATGCAATCAGCTGGTGCATTCGTAATATATACACCGCTGTGTGGTCAGATCTCCATTACAGCTTTTCTGGAAGGATTTGCAAACCAGACAAAGTGCCAAAGCAGGGAGCTAGATAAATTGATTACGTATGAACAGCCAAAGTATTTACGGTCTTTGAAATTGTTCTGACGTAAAAACGATGATTTGAATTACATACCCCAAAATAAACTACACTTCAATTTCACGTAATTAATGTTTGGTGCTTCAGTGCATCTTGCATATATTGATAATGCTATATCTTTCGAAGTGAGAACATCACCGACCTACATTAATTACCTCTGAATAAACAAAGAACTAAAAAAAGGCTCCATTAACATATTTCTTTATTTATAAGTTAAAAACTTGCAGCAAACACTCCGAAAAGACATCTAATGCTAATATGAAATTCTCAACGGATGCGCAGCACGGACTTAGCATGAACACTGGAGGGTTACATGTACTAGCAGCAGGGTCACTACAAAGATTGTATTATCTAAAATATAAAACACATATCTCTCTTAGATGGTCTTCCATCTCCCATCTTTGTAGTTGGAAAGGCTACTTTCCAGTGTAACGTTAAGATAAAAGACCTACCGTCCATCCTCCACCTTGAGACATGTTGCAGAAGACATAAAAGGGTGGTCCAGTCGAGTTAGATGGAGTGATTTTATACACACCACTTTAGGTGTAGCCATTACTGAAGGCGTCCATGCAGTTAGTGTTAATTTTGGAGTAAATCTCCCCGTGACCTTGGC
Organism: Stichopus horrens; assembly: GCA_009801055.1. Lineage (NCBI taxonomy): Eukaryota > Metazoa > Echinodermata > Holothuroidea > Aspidochirotida > Stichopodidae > Stichopus > Stichopus horrens. The sequence goes on from VJOZ01035443.1 coordinate 6,407, forward strand.
AACCAGTAATGCAGTAACATTTGCGTACATCATTTCTCATTTCACAGACTGCGTTAGGGCTGCAGTTGTATTCTCCATCAATCTTTACCCATCCATCTATCTATACAAGTATATCTTTTAGTGCAGTTAACATCAACAGTTGATGAATCATTCTAAGGAAAGAAAATCCAGAAAATAAGAATTATGTTATTTTGAGATTGATAAATACAGAGTGTTTGTGAAACTGCTTGGTCCTTCTGCATTTCTGTCAGTTGCATATTAACTATTTTACATTAACTACGGTATAATTAATGATTTTATATATATTTATTAATTAAATATTGCCAGATATGATTTCTGCCTCTCTTAGTGGAAATTGAATGAAAACGAGAAGTGAACAAAACTTGCACAATCAACGCAAGTCATGTACGTTGTAAAATTTACAAAATTTGCAAAATTTGTTTCAAAAGGATGAAACATACATTTCGAGATCAATATCCTTTAATTCTTCAATGCTTAACAACGCTCAACTCGCGTAAATAGAATTTATTTTTCAACCCTTTTTCCTCTTTTTTGTCTTTTCTTGAATATTTAATGAGTTTTTGGACTTTCTGATTATCATGTTTCTTGAAATGAAAGAAAAGTTTACGGTCACCTTAATCTGAGATGGTTCATTTCCGATTACTTGTACACAGTCGATACCCCTTGAAGTTCCACTAGGATGTCACATCTGTCGTGGTGGATACCATCATCTCTTCCTCCACAGTAGTGGTAACACTTTTAGAGGAGGCCGCATCATCAGCTGAATCAACAAAACATGTGAAGGAATCGCAAAATAATCATTTGAATAAAAGTGGAAACTTCATCGGTTATTCACATAATTACAATGTTTTCTGTCTGGATTCCAGTGTCTCTGTTCTTGGACCTTTGCAAGTTTGTAAAAGTATATTTAAGTGTATTTTGTAGAACGAAAAAAACATGAACAAAGGTTTCCATGTATGCGTGAAGAATATGCCAACACCATGTGATCCTTAGTAGAACAATAGCTCCAACCACGGATTATCGAATGTTAATTTGCTCTTAAAACGGTTACGAACGTTGAATCTCATTTAGAATCAATTCGATTTACATATCAGGGTTATTAGTACATAAAGATTTCCAGCCGAGCAACTTATGTGTGTTTTATGTTATGTAGAAAAAGGTTCATTTCTGTACCCCAAAAGGACCCAGAGCCCAACACCACCACAGACTTAAGCATTCTGGTACTCACAAGTGAAGATAGATTCTGTTGCATTGTGAGTAGTGACAGGCCCCTGTCTACGTTTAATTGATGTATGATAAGAATAAGATCTGTTCAACATACTTGGACTCATCAATAATTATGTGTGACGGTATATTTTCATTTGGCTAATTTACTTTCTTGTTTATCATTCCTTGTTCTATAGCCGAAGAAACATACTTTATTAACGAGACTGCTAAATACACAGTGGCTTGATGGCATTATAATACCAATACCATGAAAACAAAAACAAACATTTCTGATCCAGATTCTTTGTATACACAGCATTCATGTTTAACAACTAGTTGTCACGTTTATTTGATTTTAGGTTTTATTGTAGTTGTCACATTTATTTGATTTTTTTCTTTATTTATTCAGACAGCATCTGAGCAAAGATGAAAAGGAACGAAAGAAGGGAATAATTATTTGAAGCACCTACATTAAGTTCATATCTCAGAAAATGAATCATGTAAATAATTTAAACACAAATATAACAAAATTCCATTTTTTCACACATTATGACTATTCATACTCAAAGTATATGAAGGCCAACAAGTATAAAATCATACAAGAAAATCATTTCAACTGATCTATCTTAAATGTACTGATTGGTTGATTCTTCTGGTTTCACGTTATAAAAATAAAAGAATTAACGTATCCTTATTTGTTCTTCTATTACATAGTACATCTTGAATTCAATTATGAATTTATGCAAGTAGGGTTCTACAGTTAGTGTCTCAACAGCATGCCAAGTGGTGTCATTAGCAGGTTTAAAAAATTAAAATGTAACATTGTTTAACAATTACGACAGCTTGTGTCAAACAAAGCTTACCTTTTGACCTTATGTTGCAAGTTGGACGTACGTACTCAAATCTTTTATCGAAGTCACATGTTTCTATGGTCCAAAAATGAAATCGGGAATTATTTATTTTTATTTTTATTAATATCGAATTAGCTCTCTGTCACGTGAGTGGAAAGTTTAATAACTGGCAATCTGGGATTCTAGATTGCCAGATTCTAATACATGTTCGTTACATTCTCACATGTTGCACATGTGACAGATGCATATTGAAAACAAACAGCAATGATAAACACACACACACAAAAAAAAGAATCAGAAGTACAAATTATTACTGCTTGATTCTCTTTAACATTTTCTATCTCCATGGGAAAACATATGTGAACGTTTATAATTTCATTCATATATGAATCAGCACTGACTAAATGATTATATGGAATTTCTTACATTGACCAAGGAGTTCTTATGATTAACAAACAAAAGGCTTTCATCATAACAGCAGTCTGACATTTGTTGACATAACTTCAGCAATATTCTCAATTCATTTAGAAAAGCGGACGAGAAATATTAAGCAATGGAAATGATTCTCTAGAAGCAAAGATGAATGTCAATGAAATGTTCATATACAGCAATTCAAAGTGAAGAAAAACACACAATAAATTAACATACTATTTGATATCATAAATGCGGCGTGCGTTGTAAGGAAAGTGACAGGCTAACATGAGGATAGGCTAACATGAGGATAGGCTAAGGTAAACCAATGTTACTTGTAAATGTGTAATAATTTTTTTTTTTTAAATCAAGGTAATACAAATACAGTACTATATGCCTGTGGTGAACTAATCCTCCTTTTAGGGGCATGGGATGGGCATGAGACTGCAATCATGGTATCCGAGGTCTATTGATTTTTATACAATGGCAATATATGTCAGAGATCAATCAATCCTCTTTCTAAAGGTTGGATATTCATAAGAGGTCAGTAAACTTTTGTAATCTGGAAGTTAAACATAAAAGAATGACGATTGAATGCAGGAGAAATTATTTAAAATTTGCTTGAGGAAGAAGAATACTTTTAAGAAGAAGCAAAAAAAAATATCCATCGCAAATTAAGAACCTCGAAACTTAATCAATAGTTGAGTGTAAACAGACAAATGTACATAAAAAAATATATGATTACAACAGTATAAGACCAATACACATAGGACCAATATGACTGCATTATGGAAGTACAAAACTTTTGCAATTGTTCAATATCATAGTCAGTGAGTAAAAAGTGACGATTGTGACACAACGCTGCTACCGACTGTCAAATAATTTTATTGGAATATTTATTCATATTATTTCAGAACTTATCAAAAGCACTGTTTTTTCACAATGGCGCCAAAAGAGAAACACAATGTTGGGCAGTTGGGTGGTGATCTAAGACTTACACCAGCCAACCAGGATATGATAATGAAAACGTAATCAAAATTGATAAAATAATAAATTGCTTTATAATGTCAAAAGTTTTTATCATTAAAGATAATATTATGATTCATAACTTTCCTTATAGCTAATGAAAAATGCACTTAGTTTTTTAGTTTTGTTGCGTTTGCATAATTAAGAAGGATCATGACGAAAGTGAGGTTGAAAAACATTTTAGACTTATTAGAAACAAAAAAGAATAATGGAAAGATACTCACTGCATTGTCTTGTAGTACATGTTACAAACCGAGTCAAAGGAACCACAATAAGCACAGAAATCAATTTCTTCCCCATCCCGTTTTGGAGAGAAGGCAAACATAGGACGTCTTTGAAATGATACAACTCTTTCCGTTGATAGCAGGATACGGAGTGTTTAATATTGCTGTAGTACTGCAAGCTGTTATTTGATAAGATGAACTAATTAACCATCACCACAAAGTTTGAGGTGAAGCAACTGAATGCATTGTTCGATTTAGAAAATAATTGTCTGCCAAAAAAGAAAATAATAGCAGCTAAAATGACAAATATAGCTGCAAACTAATCAAAGTTCAAGCTCAATTCAATGTACGGCAGAAAATTGTGATATTTGAACAAAAAAGAATAATCGCAATCTTGTTAGCTGGACGGAACTAAAACTCTTTTATCCAACTGTTCAATGTGATATTCAGAGTGAGTTATATCAAAAGTGCAAAATAAAAACAAATCACAATGGTGTCACTGCACTGTAATCGTTGACGATATTAATCTTTTGGGAGTTTCTTATTAAAATCAGAGTCAGATCAATTATGAAACTAGTTTGGTTTCTAAGGAAACATATCGTGTAACAGTCAAGTGATCTAAGGCCCAAAATTAACATACAGCTATAACTGTACAGCTATAACTGTAAATGAAGGGAACTACAACATATTCGCACATGCCTTTTACCATTTATACGTAAGATACATTATTTTCCGTTAAAGATCTACCTCTGACGATGATATGTTGAACGTCTACCAAGAGATATTTTAAGTACCATAAGAATATGTAAGACACACCAGTTATCAACACCATTTAACCCCTTCCTCACCCCTCAAGCCCAACATTTAGAATAAAATGTATTTAGCGTTAATGTCTTAGGGGAGAAAATTGTGACAATTACTTTTTTACACATAAACTTGATGAGGTCTATCCGCAAGAAGCCAGTTTTGAAATACAGAAAACAAAAAGGTTGTTAGTTCTATATGTCTTACGCGATGTTTATAACTGCAACTAACCGTTAAGTGTGAGGTCCTTGAGTTACTCTGGCATTTGTATGGGACACCTCCAATGTACACAAAGATGAAATATGA
>VJOZ01035447.1:1082-15210 GCA_009801055.1 Stichopus horrens
AGCTGTAAACCAAGATTTACACAAAGTACTTTGTTACAGTATGTGGTGCTGTCTATGGTGATGTAGCTCTTTGGGTCATATCAGATGTTGATAAATAGATGTACAGAGTGCTGTGCAATAATTAGCCCAGTGTGTAGTCAGGGCATCACCCACAAAATTCAAAGGATTACTTTTGTGATAGAATTAAGACAACTTTGAGAAAGATTTAAATGTCTGAAAGCTGCTTTCCCCTCTACTTACTGTGGTATGTGGGAAGTTTCTTTGTAGCCTTAGTGCAGTACTGTATCCTAATATTAGAGTCAGATTAGGCTTGTGTAAAGAGGATTATTTGGTAGCTAAACAAGAAAGGATTTTACTGGTTGCCACTCTAAGGGATGGAGTAGCATCACACACAAGATAACTGGAGTCTTGTGAACTCTCTCTGAGCTACATGTATGGTTGCTAATTTCACAGCTCTTGCAATATGATTAAGTATTAGCAATTCTGAAAGGATAGTTAAGGCAAATAATTAGCTTTGACATGTGAAAGAGAACCCCCCTCCCAAAAAAAAAACTAACATTATGCAGATCTGTAAAAACATTTGATCGTGTCAGGTTTTCCATTAAAAAAGAATTGAAGCAATCAAATTTGATTTATTATGCACTGACTTTTTTTTATCTCGATTACACTTTGTGAATAACTTCAATTTACGCAATGCACACTGTGAAGAAAAAAACTAAAAAACTAAAACTAAGTATAAATCTTGAAGTGGAATTTTTCTTTCAGATTTAGACCGCTCTAGATATTTTCAACCCCTGAAGTGAATTTAAAAGTTAATTAGGAATTGATTTACTTTTGGTATTTCATGTTTCACTTAGCATATTTTAAGTGAAAAATGAAGGAAATGTAATGTAAGGGGTCTCTTAAATACCCAAAACAGACATCTCATTTGGTCGACACAAATTGCCTGCTTAAAGTACATTGTTCTACATCTAAAATAAATCAGATGTAACATGACATTCCCCAAGAAAAGATGCTCCAAAGTTTTGCAGTCAGGACCACAGAAATTACGTATTGCATTCTCAAGAATATTCATACAAGGAAGTAATAATAGTGCACCAGTTGACTAACTAACTTTACTTTGTGCCCCAATGGTTTAAACATTGAAATAGATACTGATACTGTATACATATTTATATTGTGAAAAGTATCTGATACATGCAATTTTGAGGGGAATTAAAACCAATTTTGTGTTCAGAGTATTTACACTACTTTGAGTTTATAAATTCGTGTTTCCATAATCTGCATTATAGTAAAACATTTGATGTTATTTGCATAATGTATAGCAACTACACATCATACACTTTAATCGTGAAAAGCCAAACAGGAGATCACATGCTCATTTCTCTAGAATGCTTAAAAGTCATGTTTCTCAAGTTGAAACTCATTTTTGGCTTGTATTACACCGAGCAATTCAATAAGAGTACTAGAACCCAATGTAATATAGTTCCATATCATAATGACGACTTTGCTCTCTGTTGTGGAATTTTGTTCTTTTTCTTTTCTTGTCACTGTAATGGAATGTTGTAAACAATAATTGACATGGGCAATAAAGTTGTTTAAGAGCACAAAGACAGTTACATAGCTCATATATCTTTCACAGTTTGAACCCAGTTGATGAAATGGTTTCAACCTTTGGGAAATAATGTAAACAACTGTTCAAAGGACACAAAATAGAAAATGTTGCATGTTTCTGGCTCTCAGGCAGGCCATGAATTGTGATTGCTTGCTTGGTTGCTAGATCAGTGGATCCTTCCCACCCACTCCTAACCCCCCTTTACTTACCCCCTTTTCTAACCTCCCTTTCCTAACCCCCCTTTCCTAACCCCCTCTCCTCCTAAGTCCTTTGAAAACCATAAGTATGCATCTCACTGGATATTTACTGCCCTATTCCAGAGATTTCTTTTGTAGGGGTATGAACTTTCCCAAGTACAGTCAACTTTGTTTAACCTGTTTATATACTTTCTCCACTGTGTAGCTATACTTGTGGATCAGGTTACTTCTGTAGGGGATCTTTTGCTGACCTTTTGAGGCTTGGGTAGACCTTGAAACCGCATCTGGGTGGATCTGTAACTATCATCTAATTGCCAATCATCTGCTACTGCCATTCTGTGAAAATTTCAATGCATGTGTCACTGTGATTATTCATTCCAAGTAAAGTAAATATAGTAATTGAACTTTGAGGAGGAAGAAAGCTCAAGGAAAGGAAAAACCAGCATCTTTTTTCAGCCTTTAGATTTTCGGAGATCTTGTTGACTTTGTAAACAACTCACTTGCTGTAAATACCTTGGTAGCTCCTGTTTGTTCTGAAAACGTATGTCCAAAGAACTGAGAACGGATGTAGCCACTTTGAGGTCGGTCAGTCTCAGCTGTCCTTTGAGATACATCCTTTTCCTCCGATGAATTGGAAAATTGATGTATTTTACAAATACTCTGTCCGTAAATAACAGGAGGACACAAGTTGTTGATCCATTTCAAATTTTTCCATGTGGATCACTGAATGCATTGAAGTTAAAAAGAAACCTGTAAAACTTCCCACAAGCAGCATTTATTGAAGCAAAAGCATTTAATTGCCAGAGATTACACATTGTCAGTTGTAAAGTTTGTAAAACCTTGCAAGTAGTTACCTCTTTTTACATGTAAAACAGGGAGTGCCACTGAACATACTGTAGAGAAATATGTTGGGCATAACATGACCGTGTAGCACATAATGTGTCAGTGTGTTCACTGACCTGTTTCACAAACTAACTGAGGACATGGGGTATGAAAAGTTAATGAGTCAGTTTTCTCTCACTTTTCCTGCTAAATAAGATGTGTAATTCAAAGCTTTGAACCAAAGAATCCTTGCAAATCCACATATAAAGCTTAGGTATAGTGTACTCCATCAACTTGGTGAAATGCATGTAACAGTTCCTACTGTATTCAGTACACACTCCATGTTACCTCTTCAGTATAAGATATGAATCTGTTTTTAAATTTGACATATTGGTTGAATGCCTTGAATTTTTTTTTATACCTGTCAAATTGAACATCTGAATTTAGCGTACATTAAATTTTTACATTTCTACCTTTCTATTGATGGATTGGACATTGTTTTTCTCTTGAAAATCATGTTAATTTGAAGAAGAGAAGCACTGTTTAAGAAAAATTCAATCTCTGGAAAAATCCCGCTTTTGGTTTGTCCAGCAACACAGATAGGCCATACCATTTAGAACTGATACAACTACTCCAGCAGCTGATCTAATGAGTTTGTTTCTTTGGATTGAGTTGTGTTTTTCTTTTGTGTAGTCAGAATTTAACCAGAAAAACAAATTTCTCATAATCTGTTGTTAATACATTAGTTCATAATTAGCCATGCTGAAAAATTGTCTTCAGCTTTGCATTTTAATGTTTTGCAGTATCTTTGAGGATTATTGTTAAACTTTTGAAAACTAAGATTCATGAAACAAATTTTCAAAAAAGACCAAAACTTTGTAATATGCTTAGCTAACTATAAGGCTTTATATTGCTGTGCTGTTTATAGTACATACACAGTGTAGCAGGTACTGTACATCAGACATTTACTATCATTACCAGTGCCTTTCGGAACTACTGTGTTTCACCTCAACGAAAATTCCATTTTGTTTTGCAAATGAAGTTCAAATGGCTTTAATATCATCTTCTTATGCTTTTTAATTGAATGCTTTTTTAGTGTAATTTAATTTAATGCTTTATCAATTTAATGGGTGGATGCCACATGTCTTTATAAAAGTGGGCAATAGTAAGCACAGTATGCTTGTATTAGCAAGTTGTACTTATTTGTGTAAGTCTGGTATTTCAAAGGATTCTTAGTATCATCAATTCGTCTTTATGCCATAGTTCTGCATGTTGCTGGTTCCTTCCACACATATCTCACACCTTGCATTGTCTGTGTTAATCGATTCGTCTGAAGAACCTAGACGCTTCAATGAACAATAAATTACATAAAATTTTTTTCCTATCCCACTGATTCGGGGAGTGTATTTGGTTTGGAATTTTATGCATTGTTAACAACAGTCATCAGCAGTTGTATTGTTTATACATGCATGACGCTCCAACATGACCTTTGTTTCTGTACATAGAAGGAATAGTTGCAGATTGATTCTCTTATCATGATGTATTCATGAGTTTCATCATGCTTGGAAAGGTTTTATCTATTTTGGCTTTGACTTTGCAGTCTAATCTCAGGCGGAAGTTTGCTCCAGGATATTGTGAACTGTGGAATGTGTGGTACCACTCGCTCCTGTAGTTTGGTAATGTGATTTTTGCATTCCCCAATTGGCTGTGGTATTTTTTAGAATTTTAACCTTTGTTTCATCCATTCAACATAAGGGTCTTTGCCATGAGATTTTGATACATCCTCAATTCATCAGTTTAGGACAAAAGCAGAACTAAAATAAGTCAAGCAAAGCAGAACAGTTCAGAGAATCCACGACTGTGTTTAATAGACAAACTGAATATTTGTGTTATTTATGACTAGTTCATCATACAGTTACCTGTATTGTCATTTGTACAGTTTATAGAGGTATTATTCATTGGAGGGTACAGCACCTAGAATTGATTGTTGTTGGTACATGGTTTGTTAGGGTTTATGTGTGTGATTGGGTTCACTACAGTTCTGTAATTTAACTCTTGCACTATTGTTATTCTGGGTCAGAGGTCATTTGAGGTAACACCATTGAATGTTTGCCTTCTGAACAGCTGTAGAGCAGCTTTACCATACAGTTCACAGCAGTATGTGGCAAGAAACCGAGTATTGTAGTTTTGCACCAGTATTGTAGTGTTGCACCTGTAGGTACTGTGCTGTTTCTGAGGCCACAGTGTCCACACTTATTTAATTTGCAAAAGCAAGAACTGTAATAGAAAAAGCGATGCTCAGTGACTACTTGCAAAGTTTTGGGGTGGTTGTTTGAGAAGAGGACTCTAGTCCACATCAGACTAGGCATGTGGGAAGGAAACTTGTGTTAAATACCACCAGGATTAATTAAGCACCTTGGCATTGAGAAGTGGGGTAGTTGTGTGAAAACAGGTTTATTTCATCACTTGTTATTGTCATCACTGAGACAAGCTATGGGGATTTTTTGACATTTGTCAAAGATACTGTGATTTGATTAATATTAACTTGGATGTACACACATTTGGTCTCACTGTGCAGCTCAAGACCAGCTATAGCAATTGCAGCCTGTTGCTATTCTGTGAGTATGCTCATTATAAATATTTGCCAGCACTTGGCAGTGTAGGATTTTTTGCCTCTTCTGTGCCTAATATCTCCATGCATGTAGTTAAATTCATGGCAGGTACTCGGCAAAAAAAAGTAAGCACTGACTGTATCAAACATTTATGGTGCCCCCTGTTCTTACTCCACTAACAAAACAGTGATACAGCCAAGACCACCCTGTCCAGCCAATCATTGCTTTGAAAATAGTTTGTACAGAACTTAGGTTTACAGTGTAAATGAATGTTTGGTCATTTGAACTTTCTGCCCCATATGACTTACGTTTATGTGATTAAGTTGAAGGAGTCTTCTTTTCAGCTCTACCGTGTAATCCACTTTACCCCCCCTCTCAAGTCTCCACCCCCTTTTTACTTCCAATGAAATGCAAGAATACTGAATGACACTGAATCATCTAACAGTTACTTGTTAGTAGAATGAAGTTCAATATTTGCTCTTACAGGTAAGAGTGATGTGATTTATTGCATCGTCATTTAGTTTCTGTAGTCTCGGGGCGTGGTTGTAAAAATGTATAAGCCCACACAAAATCAAGTATGGATACCTTGATTGACCTTGATATGTATGTACAGTAGTCAATCCCAAGACACCCAAAAAGTGTTAAGGGCGGGAACAAACTTAACTACGCTTTAATTTTATATACTTTGATAAATTATATCAGAACCAGGTCAGATTTGTGGCACATAAATTAATTCGTTCATTTCAGTTTCTGTTTTACCCAAATGTTGGTTTTATTTGAATATTTGCACCTACATGGACAAATTCTGCTTTCTTTTTTCAAGTATTGTAGTTTCTGTCAAGTACTTTTCACCTCATCCTTTTATATACTCACAATGTATTAATCTGAGGTATGTGTGCCATATTAACACATGATCTCAATTTCTTTCACGTGTTACATGTTTTTCTTCTGTGAAGATTATTTGCCCTTTTGCTGATTATTTTGTGAAGTACTATTTACACACTTAGCAGGTGTGTACTACAAACAATCATGATGAAAAAAATATGGACAGTAATCTCTGACAAACTATTTGTTGTTGCTGAATGATGGGCTAAAATGACATGTTGGAAGTCAGTGGTAATACAGATGTTTGTTCGCTCATTCACCAGTTCCACTCTTCAATTTAAGCTAATGCTAAGAGTCTCACTTTTACATTTTTGTAGTCTCTTAGTGATGATAACTATAAGAAATTGTTAAATATTTTGAAAATATTTAGGTAACATTTAGGTAATGTAGAACTTAAACATATCCATGGAAGTAGATCAAACTTTGATGTGGGATCAAAAGTGCTAGCTTTGTTACGTTTGTAAACAGTTGAGATCTATGAGGAAAGCAATTAGCAGATATTTCACATCGTTAGTCGATTATCCCATTTTGAAAAGGGTTAATTTCTGTTAAGTACATTTAAGGAATGTTGTCATCCTAAGTAGCTAGATGGTACATCTAACAGTGAGTAGACAAAAGAGTTGTTACATAGCTTCATCAGTCTGAACCTACCTCTTGGTATTGTGCATCTTTTAAAATTGTTTTCCACTCCCTCCAATGGAATTTAGTCTCCAAGCAAATAGATAAATATGTTTTGTAAACAGTGATGGGTTCAGAGTGCATAGCCAAATAGTACCTGTATATGGCTAAGCAAGAAAGAATGCTACCTTTTGGCTCTAGATTATGTACTTCTTGCTGGACTCCACCACCAGGAAGATGGTAGCATAATGTTGATAAGGTGGCACTTGAACTATCATCTAGATTTTGGAACCTCTGAGTCATGGCAGTCAGTTCTGAGGGGGGTGTTTATCAGTAACCTTTGACCTCAAGCATAGTTAGATATTGCTCACTGAATGAGCTGTAGTGTTTTTTTGTTTTGTTTTTCTTGTGTGGAGAATTAGGAAAGCATCAGGATGGTTTGTGTTGGATTCTGTGTGGAAGGTATCAGGTGCCATGCAATGATGGCAAAAGGGAAGTACGACATTTGGAATGTGCCAACGTGGCACACAAAGAAAGTAACTTTAATCATTGTTAAACCATTCATTCTCACCAGTAAACATCTGCAAAAGCTTTATCTCCTAAAAACATTATGCATGTGATGAGTTACAGAAGATGCATCATTTGAATTTTTAAAAGTTTGGGTGAACAAATATTGTTGAGCAACAAATACCTGAATTTCTATCTATGAGAAACTTACCTCTTCAAAAGAAAGCTACTGTCCTTCCTTATAGTTAATAATCCATGATTCTCTGTCCACAGCCATTGGTTTTAATAGTGTTGTTGTTTTCTGTAAAACAATTTCGAATGCACCAACTTGACATACAAAAGAAATAGAGTTTGTCATTGTTAAACCATTCAGTTTCATCAATAAACATCTACCAAAGCTTGATCTCCTTAAAACATTATGCATGTGATGAGTATCGGAAGATGCATCATTCGAATTTTGAAAAGTTTGGGTGAACAAATTAGTGTTGAGCGACACATAGCTGAATTTCTGTCAGTGAGAAACTTATTTCTTGAAAAGAAGGTCACTTTCCTTCGTTATTCTGAATTATCTATCACTCTGAGTCCAAAAACATTGGTTTTTAAAATATGGATGTTTCCTGTGAAAGAAACTCTGTGTACTGTTATTGTAAGCTGTGCTTGCATGAAATTTTCTTTTAATTTATTTATTTCTGTTATTTCTCATGTAGACTTAGTGCCTGTTTGTATGTAGGCCTAGATTATACGATATATATGCTTTGAACATCTTTTTCTAGGGTCAAACATTCAGGTCAAAAGAATTTTTACAAAGAAATCTTCAAACATCAAAGTTGATTGATAGGTAGAAGCCCTTGAAATTTTGAAGATCCCTATTTCAATATCTTGGTCAAGGTCATTTGAGGTCACTGGAAATAAAGTCCACTGACAGAACTCATGCTATCACGTGGCAGCCTGTGATCCAAAACTTTCAAGGCTGCATTGCATCACTGAACACACTCAGCATATTTCTGGGACACACATTGTGTCATTAAATCCTTTAAATTCTCTTAAGATATATTTAAGGGAAAAGAAGTATTTTAATTTGTTCCATCACTTACTTCAATTCCAAAAGCATTATCTGTAAATGAATCACTTAATAGTTCAAGAACCAGGTCACAAGAAACTGGATCTTGTGCCTGCATTATTTGACAAGTGCATTTCTTCATTTTAAAGTGATATGGTTATTGCAGTGGGTTGATTTTAATAGGACCTAAGGTCTGAGGATCGATGGAATGTACGTGAAGTAGCACACACTCGTGCACTTGAGTTGTACGCTCTTTTGACCTCTATGAGGTCTGTGGTTATAATTCTGCACAGTCTAGGGCCTAGTTCTTGTTTCTTTAAAGTTATCTGAATGATGACCACAGTCGGAGCTAGACAAAAGGGAGAGATTGTTGTTTCAGAAATTGGTTATGTCTAATTTGTGGACCCTGGCAAGCGAAGGGAGCCCAAAAGCATTGCATATGTTTTATGTGTCTTACTGGACTCAGTACAGTAGTGGTGAGTGGTCCTTGCATTGTTCTAGCTGTGGTTGGTAAAATTTCTATTTTCGTCTGGTCTTGGCTGTTGACGAAGTCAGATGAGTGGTCGGCGAAGATGACTTATGCTCAAAGCCACCCACCGCTGACCATGGTAGCTACAGTACATCCCTGATGATGACCGAAATGTGTGACAAAGAACGAAGCATGAGGTTTACAATATATATTCCAGCAACGGTTGCACTGTCTTGTTTAGTGTTACTAGATGCTTGCGGTCAGGTGAATTGCATCTTTTGTGTTCTCAGTTTTATGCACATTTCCAGAGTCACAGATTTCCAATGTTCTACACTGTGTAGGGGTTCCACAACTTTTCTCAGGCCTTCATGTAAGCAGTAAGCTAAGAAAACCCTTTCTCTAGAGACTTTACATTACGTTGATGTTACATTTCATTTCATTTTTGTCAATGCAATTAATTGCATTTGTCACTGCACAGAGTGTATTTAATGTAATGTGTTGCTCTGCCCAAGTATGTCATTATGGTGGTGGGCAACTTTAAGCTGCTGTTTCAGAACAAAAACTTAATTTGTCTGTGAACAAGTGAAATACTAGATCCAGGTAGTCTTATGAACAGCTGTCCCTGGAATGTTTACATAATCATATTGGACACATGTTTTAGATCACATCAGTTAAAAAGTCATAAAACACCAACAACCTTTTGAAAAGCCCCCGCTAACTTTCTTTGTACATTATCATTGGCCTGTTGCATTCCAGTTCACTTGGTAGCATCGTGTACTGCACATACATAGAGAACTAACAACAGACTGTATTGATTTTACTTTGTACTATAATGTGTAGAGGTCTATATTTGCAGCCTTCATACATATCGTACTGTCCACGTGATATATGCCAACGACGTGGTGTGTGCGGAACAGTAGGTTTTGGAATGGCTGGCATTTTCTAGTAAATCATTGTCATCTATTGATTTTTTTCTGGCAACATAATCTTTAAAGAAAAATGGTTATGGCTCAATAGTGTGTGATTACACCTTTGGAGAGCAGTACTGTACCTAATTAAATAGTGTACATTTTAAGGGACAGTTGGCAGAGATAAAAATAACTGCATGTAGGACTACATAATTTGTGAGAGGTCCAGTGTATGGAGTTAAGCTGGTCATTGACTAAGAAGATATCAGTCAGCAACAAATGTGTGAAAATGAAAAAATAAAAAGGTCAAACAATGAGTTTCATCTCTGAAGTGAAGGTTCTATGCTTTGTTTACATGGAAGCCAGTAATGCAACAAATTATTCCCTAGATGCTTTCATTGTCTGCTTTTATGAATAATTAAAAGTTTAATACTGAAAAGTCTGAATTTGCTGTATGTGAGGAACTCATATGAATAGCACTAAGAAAGAAGAAGTGAGTATGGCAAAATTGAATTTTTAATTACAGTATGTGGCCAAATTGAAGGCCAGGATGAGCTATGTACTCACGACTAGACGGTAATGTGCGCAGCACAAGATGATCAGGATTTCGTCGATGAAATCCACCTTTTCAGATGTTGGGTCTCATCATTGACCAATGTACCTTTAATAGTTATTGGTCCCTGGGATTGTTATACCTCTCATGTGCCTGCTACCCTAATACTGTGTGCTGAACAAATTTGTACGTACACAGGTTGAACTCCACATTGCCATGTCTTGTGTTAATTCTGTATTAAGGCAGAGTAACTTGAGACTTCCAAGTATTGATTCTGTGAGATTGTTTGGATAACTTCCACCAGGGATATGTTACTTCATCCTGTCATGGTAGTTTTGAAAGAACTGTAAGATAATTGTGACACAGTTGGACAGTCATATCACTCATCAATGTGGATGCACTGGAGCTAAACATTTAGATCCAGCTGGAACCTTATTTGGAGGGATCTAATACTTGAAATCCCTCTCCCCCTACCAGGGTTGCTCAATGCTTTGCGAAAATAAAAATTTCCTTTTAAAGCTAGGATGTTTCATGAAGTCCTTTCTGTACTTCATTTCTCTTTTACCCATATTACTTGAGGTTCTTGAAGAAGACTGTGTAAACTTGACAGATTTTGCAGTGCAACATATTCTCTTTTCTCTTCATAGAACTAAAAAGAAAAAAAACGTGAACTGGAAAGAAATTCATAAGGAAAGATGGAGAGGCGAATGAAGGTCAAGCAGGGCTTGCATACCCGGAGTAAGAGCTTCTCGGAGGAATCTGTCAACAGTCTGGGAAACAACCAAGTACATAGGCAAGCGACCTATGACGATTCACAAACACGTAAGATGGAAGTGGACGAAGATCAAGGTGTTTGGATGGATGTAAGTACGATCTTACAGTGGAAAATAAAATGCCAGTGGTTACCCTTTGAGAGGCTAATGTGGTTCGCAAAATGACATTGGACAAAATGTATGCAGTACTTGTGAAGCTGCGATGTACATTGGGACCTCTGTTGTACTTTAAGGTGTACAGCCCTAGTATCAACAAAAGGAGTGGAACCAAAGGTGTTCAGGATGTTTGGGTCCAAGGTCCAAATGAACCATATGGGCCCTTTTATGAAATCATGCAAAATGTTTCTCCTACAGATCGTATGGTATTCAATTGAATTTGTGTCAGATTGCTGCTGTGGAATTGATTTTCTTAAAGTGTTCAGTTTTATTGGTCCAGTAGGGACTATATGCACCATTTCATGAAATCTTTCAAATTGTTTTCAATGGTTGCCTACCACTGAAAACATTGTACAGGTGCAAGCTTGTATAAAAATACATGATGAAAGTGATTGCATTTATTTTCAATCTTTGCTGACTTGACCCTCAAGTCATATCATTTTGAACTTGGTCGTGATTTAATCTCTTGGTCTGGGATCGTTAGGGCTCATGGTCGTAGTCTCACTGTGGTATATAGTGTGGATCATGACCACAACATGTCATTCCCCCCCACTCTCTAACTCTTTCTCAGCTTAATACCATACATTACTTGCTGTACTAGGTGTTAAGCTCAATGTGTTTAAAGTTACGGTGTAGTCACAGTGCATGGAAATATTCCGTACAGACACAGCATGCTTTCTTACAGTTTGTCAAGTTATTGGTATTGGAAAGAGATTCTTTTGGAAAACATTGTGTGAGCTGAAGAGCTATTAAACACGTCTTAACTGCCAATCAAAACTCACAAAGCTGGAACAATATTTCCATGGTTACAATATCTATTGTTTTTTATGTATTGTTTTTTTGTGGGTTTCATTGAGTCATACAGTACCTGTTCATGGCTCTTGAAGGAAAATTTTGTGCTGGCTTGATAAGCGGTATTATGAGTGTTTATTTGACTCTTACAGCCATTACTCTCTAGTGCGATGTGAATTCCCTAAATGTGTCTGGTATTACTTCGTTACAGACTCATAATAGGTACCTCGAAGCAAACTTTCTCATTGTTGCAGGTCACTGAATTTGTTGGTTTTGGTGGGGCAGGCATATTTCAGAGTCCTCTGGGTGGTTCTTACCATACTTCCCTTAAATATGCCTTTTCACTGCAGGCAAAATGTCTCTCCTCAGCTATGCTTTGTGTAACCAGTGTTTAACATTCTTCTCAGAGGCATAATTTTAAAGCCCTCCAAACTTACTGTACCTTGGTGATAGGTATCTGACACTGGTTGGTGGATGATAATCCAGAGTGCATATTTTTATTGTCCCAGTTTTTGTATCTTCCTGTTTCAATGGCTCTTCTTTACGTTTGTTTGTTGTCAGTCACAATGTGTAGGCGCATGGATCTAAAACCTTAAAGCAGAAGTATGCCTCTTAATTTAGAAATGATTATGAAAAGATCTGTAATTAGCAACTGGCCCAATCAAATCTATTGTTCTGAACAGCTAACCTACTGTATCACTCTAGGAGCAGTTTGGACAGACTCTTGGTTTCCCTGTAATAGTTTAAGCAAAATAGTAAGCAACGTATGGACTAATTTTCAGAGCATAAAGGCTATTTTATGATGATGGCTCAGTGTTTTGCGTCGGTTGATTATGAGATTAAAGATTACTGGTTTCAGGAGAGCACTAACTTGCGTTGAGTACATAATGCAGAAGTGATGCACACACTACACGGCAATGATTATCTGTTCTTCACCTCTCTATAATTGATGAAAATAAAAATGAGAGTCCTCTCCCTCATTCCTCTCCCCCCCCCCATAGCATTCCTACCCCTCTCCCCGAGAATTTAGATGTATTTCAGTTAATATGAATATTGCCAGAAGTGTATACCTTTTGGTACATTTGTATGATTTACCTTGCAGAAGGACAGAACAAGGTTTGCTTTAAGCAATCCTCTAATCTTTGTGGAATGTGTAAACGTCTACTGTATGTCAGCACCACTTGCAATGAGGTGCTGGTGTTGCTGTGTGTGTACATGCCAAAAACATTTTAGAATATAAGATATTTGAAACTCTATTTCAAGATTTAATTGTGCATGTGGGAGCTGTTAGAGGCAAACATACACAGTCTGTTGGTCTGTTCCCAAGCTGAGAGATCATAATTTCTTCTATGATGTGAGGTATTACCTTTGGAAATTTTGGAATGTTAGATATTTTACATGAACCTATGACATTATGTCTCCATAAGGAGTTTACCACCATGTGTCTGCAGCTGTACTGTGTTCTGACTACATCTGTTGCAATTGAGTTGGTTAGAGGTAAAAACAACAATTTAGGTGACTGACTGTAAGATGGGATTGCCACAGATGTGATAGGTATAGCATTTCCATAAATTTATCATTACCAATGTAGTGAAATAGATGGATAAAAAACAAACTTTTGCCCCTGGACAGTCAGTTTTGATAATATTCGCCAGGTGCACTGCATTTTGCATTCAAACTTTTATTCACATATTGTCATATTTTCTCACACCCACTCATAACAAGTTTTGGGAAAATAGTATAGCCAAGCACACTCACATAATTTATGGGTGAACCATGAACAGTCTGTCTGTAAATAAGACATACATTACTGGCTGACTTACAAAATAGGTATTTAAGGTTGCTGGAAGTGGAGGAGTATTTGCTCGCCTGTTGATCAATGACACGTTTTCTAGAATCGGTGGGACTTGTTTTTCATTTTTCTTGTTTACACTCTGTGAAGTACTCCCACAAAGTCCTCCACTATCAGTATGCTCGGTATTCAACGTGTAAATAATTTATGTTGGCAAGACAATCCAGCCATATCTCAGTTTATGACAACTTGGATATCATCTAAGAGCATCTTGGCCACCATGGCTGAGTTGCAATGTTGTACCAGTGAAGGTATTTCAGGAAAGTTCTGATGTTTGGTGGGTATTTTGTTGCAAAATCAGAGAAAGCC
>VJOZ01035454.1:3432-13515 GCA_009801055.1 Stichopus horrens
GTCTTGAAGTTTTGAAAGGAATGTCTACGCCTACTTGATAGTGGTCCATTGTAGTGTGGGAGATCTGTCATGCGGCACAGGTGTAATTACAGTACTTGAGTATCCTTTCCATCTCTCTGTAAACTTAAGTAAAGTTAGAATGGATGAATGAACGAACTGTTTCAAAAGAATCGTTGGCCTAGTTAATGAGAAGATGGGACAAACAAGATATGCCATATAAGGCATTTTCCAAAAGCAACATCACTTGGTCTTCAAAGATATTGATACTATTATGCATTTTACATTATCAAGTCAGCTTCAAGAATAGTTACTTCATCGTACTTGGTTTCGTTCGCTCTTGTATCTGTGGGGCTCCTATTTCACAGGCCCTGTCGGACTTTTCAAACATTTTAGCGGTTTCAACAGATCTGTATCCACCACAGACAAGTCTCGAGGCATCCTTGAAAATTATAGGCATGTTGTTTGATTGTCATGGATTTTACAAGAGTATTCTGTATTTTTTTGAGTACTTTTTTTTTATGGCATTTGTAAGTCAACATTGCACACAAGATAAACCCAGTCTTGCTGGCCCTCGACTAGGGAGGGTCTCGGCATGCACCGTTCAAATGGATTCCTAGTGCTATTTCGTATTTAAGTTTCCCGTAATTTTCAAGGCTATTCATTTAAAAGTTACAACAGCAAAAAATCAAAGTCAAGCATCACTTGCTCTGTTTGACTGAAAATGAACCTGTAATTTCTTTCCAATGTTCTAGTGATGCTGTAGTTTTGTGAATGAATGTATTTCACAGGAGGAAATCCTCATGAGGGTATTGTTTAGATCAAAAAGTGTGTTCAGACCATTTTGCGTTTTGTCACGGAGAGTGGATTACGATCCACGAGATGGGTTCGTTCATCCTGTGGGTGTCATCCACCGAGTGGCTGAAGGATGATAAACAAGTGGCTTGTATAGAAAAAAAAGAGGTGGTCACGTGATTTGCAACCGACTCAGATGATGACACAAACAAAACTCAAAAAAGCATAACAATTCAGGATCCAATAGGAAAGTAAATTCAGCATCAACAAAATTAAAAAAAAATGATCTTGAAAAGCTATGTTGTGTGATTGCTTTGAACACTGTAATTTCAATAGATAATGTTGATATGTACTAATAATGATAGAATTCCGAGATGTGCCACCATGTTGACACTGTTGTATCATGACGCCACTATAGGTGTGGAGTTAAAGAAGCTGAATTATCATCCTTTGAAGTGATTTATCTGTTCCGACATTCCAAGGCTCAAAACCCTCATTAGCCGTGAGACTTGATGGGCAGTGTGATCCAGGATTACTGAAGCTCATTTGTCAGCACTGGGCATTGAAGCTATTTGTGGGTGCTAAGCAAGATGTTTTGCCACCTTTAACTCCTGGCACAGCTATACTATTGGTTTTGCAGTGATTTGTAAATAATACTAGAAAAGATGCTGTCAATTTTACAAGCCCATGTAAGGATTTAGTTATACAATAAGCAAAGTTTTGTTGTCAAGGAGGATCTGGAAAGGATTCAAGGTAACATTGGGTTTAAACAATAGCACCTGGTCACAAAGTTTCTGCTTTTACTCCATTCGTAGTATGCTCCATGATTGTGTAGGGACATCATAAATGAGATAAATGAAGTAATCATTACCCTGTATTTATTGATTCATTCAGCCATTTCATATCTTTCGTATTAAAGGCTGCCAGAACAAAGTAGGCCTCCTGTCTGTCTTCCTCCTGGTAGCTACTAGGGTAAGCGATGTAATGGGTGGTCCTCGCACCTACGTCCCCTTCAAATCCTGATGTCGGGCACTTGTTCATTCTGGAGAACCAGAAAAAAGAGAGGGATGGATTGAAAGAGGCATATATTTGTGGCCAAGTTGAATGGATTGGTGACTTCCTAGTGAACTATAGTATAGATTATAAATTTTAATCATTAAACTTGTAATATTCCACTTTAACCTTTGAACCATTGCATGTATAAAGGTCATTCATCATAACACCACAGTGTTTGGCTTGCTGTGGATGGTTGGGATCAGTACCAAGGGGCTTTACCCTCCCCCCTCCCAGGTCAGAGAACCTTTAACCCTACCAGTTTTTCCCCATTCAGCTGAAGTTAACCGACAGATGCCTACAAGTGTACATCTATTGCATGATTGTATTCATAATTTTGCATTTATCATTCTGTTCTAGGGAGTCCATGAGACTTAATTTTTTCTCCCAGATATATGCTACAACCCCAGTTTCTGTGAGCTTCACTTCCTGGACACCCAACAGACTTTGCCTTTGGGTCCCACAAGGGGTCCTAAATAGTTTCATATTTGAAGCATACTCTCCTGAGACTTAATTTTTCACCTGGAAATATGCTAAAACCCCACAGATCTGGTGGACCCCCCTGGTGCTTTGCCCATGGACCCCTTGAGTCCCCTTCCTAAGTTCTCATCTTGTCAACCCATGGGAGAGGAATAGCCAATGTAATTAAAATCATTTGAAATCTTTGCATATAATGATGCACTTGAACAAAACTATGCCTAACTTTTCACCCACTGATATTCAAAAACCTCAGAGCTTCTAGGACAAGACCACCAGACCCCACTAGCTAAGCTCGTGCTTTGAGCTCCATTTCACACGTAGCACTAAATTTCATACAACCCCTCTCCCGTAGTTTCCTGTTCCTTCCCCCTCCCTCATCTAGAATCCTGGTGTTGCCACTGGTTGGGGTAGAAATAAGCCTCAAAATGGGCACAGCAAAGATAATCATGTAAAAGGGCACCGACAGCATTTATTTTTACAATTAAGGTATTGCAGACCACACTAGTGATAGAGTTTACTGCATGTGCAAGCAGCCTCAAACAATGCCAGAAAACAATGCCAGAAATTTATGGAAGTCAGGTTTCTCAGAATAGAGGAAAAATTAGATCACTGAAAAAAATAAGGGCAGATTGCTTTAATTCTTTGTAAAAAAAAAAAAAAAATTGTGGCTCTTTCAAATTCATGTAGGTAAGCTCCTCTGTCAGGTTTGAAAGTAATGTCCCCAATGGCAAAACACAAGGAAAGTCATACTGTTGGTGATCTGTATTGGTTCATCTCAAGTAGCCAGCACATTAATGCATCTAGTCAAGTAGCAAGCATGTGGCGGATAACTTTTGGCAGAGGAAGCCGTAATTTATTTTGCGCCCTGGTTAAGATATGTTGCACTCTTTACGTAATTTCCTTCGTTTCTTGTAATAGCTTCATGTATTCTATTTATTTTCACCTCCTACTCTGTCTTCATCCAAATCAATGTCATTTTTGGGTTTTTTTGTTATGTTTTTCTCTTTGTTTTCATGTTTGATGTTACAACCTTCCATTTTCTATTCCCATCGAAATGAAAGTAAAGTAATACCTTACTATGACATCATGAATGTCGATGAGTTTTCCGTATCCACTCTTCAGTAAGTTTCCTGAGTTACCGACCACTGCGCATCTGGTGCAGTCTTTGGATTTGTTGCCAATGAATACGTCTTTATTGCTCACCAGTGTTGTTGCCAGATCTCTGTACGTTTCATAATCATCCTCCACTTTAAATAAAAGATTCTGGGAACAATAAGATGAAGATCAAATGCGAAACAATTAAAAAGGACAACAGAATGCATCTGCTGGATTTAACTCTTACATACGATAGAAGTTTCAGATTTCATGGAAACCCCACTGTGTTTTCAGTTCAAAAGCTTGCCCATGCATAGAAGGGGGCTGGCTGGGCATGATGGAACAGAGCAAATTCACGTTGAGGATCTTTGAATAGTTCCTGGCACATCCCTGCCAGCTTTTCTTTTATTGACGAAGTTCACTATGTAATTATTATGAAGACCAAACTTTTGCATTTTCAGTAACACTTGAGTAAAACCGGACCTCCCCTCGATCTGCCTGTGCTGAGAAATTTATCTTACACAATAAATGAGTCATGTATATGTGTAATTAACCCACTTTGACAAAGCTTGTAAAATAACAACAAAGAGTATATCATGGTTCAAAAATGAATAAAGATCAGCAATGCTAGCTATGTTGCAATTGGTTTCACACACAACTTGAACACAACAGAAGCCGCACTAGAGTCTGTACCTATGTGCACTGTATATTTGCCTTCACTTGACTTCCCACCAGTATGTCAAGAATAGTTTCTGAGTATATAATTTTCTTAGATTATGCAGCACTTGCAAACTGTTTTATGTGTTTGTTTCCATGGTGACATACATTGTGACAAAATGTTATGATATCAAAAGCAACATTCAGTCATAGTCAATGTACACAAAGTGTTTATATATGTGGCAGTGCCCAGATCAGTTTGTGACATATTCGATATTGATCGTGTGGTAAATTATGTCAAAGGAAAGAGTTATGTTACAGGAGCGTGATTCAACAGCTCATGTCACTCTGGCATTTCCATTGTATTTCATGAGCACCCTGTCACAACTGGACCCGTGATTCTGTATCACTTTCAAAAACTTAGGTCATGTAGGCCTTTTTAATTGCATTGAGGTCACTAACCAAGAGTGAAATATTATTTTTGCTTCTATTAGATGTACCTTGGAAGACTGATGGTCAAATTGTCACATTTTAGGGTGTTTCTTTGTTTTACAGAAGAGTAAATGTACCTAACGTGACTGTTACATGTATCATCAAAGGCCATGACCAGATGTGGGGACATTTAGAGAATCTGCAGAATACATACTTTTGTTCAAACGAGGGTATATTAAACAGATTGTGGCCATATAGTCTTGTCCACATTCTGCTCCCTCCACCGTAACCTCTCCTGTTGTAATGAGACGGCGGCATTTCTTGGGAGGATGCAGTAGAAGGATGCACTCTGCACCATAGGTAGCTGCCATCACAGCTTGGGGCTTTCATGTGCATGGCTGCAGGTTGTCTCCTGCTTCTTGACCTCTTCGACTAATTTTATTTGGCCATTGAAGAGGTTTGGCCTCCTGAGGAGCAGGTTCCTCAACCTGCTCCTGGCTTCGATGGCAAGGGCGGTCACACGATTGCATTTAGGATGCGGGAGCAAACTTGCATCGTGCCCCGTAAGTCTAGGCTCGTCCTTGCTCACCTTTCACAAAGTGTAAGTTTATACTCCCATGTGAATACCCACACCTGTGAGTTGTGAGTATTATGCCATCATTCTTTTTTTTTTACATGGTATTTTCCCAAAGAATTCACATGTTAAACAATTTCTTCTGAACGTAGTGCCAATAAGACCGGAACAACAAAACATTTCTTGTCCTTTTCCCTTCTTTTTTTCATCCAATAGCCAAGGAAATTTAGAAATTGAACTTTGCTCAATAGATAGCTCTCTGATCATCAGAAGGTTGAACATTAATTCTATAGACAGGTGGCCTACACATATTTGCAGATATGTCAGCAGTGCTACAGGCTTTTATGGCACCTACTTAAGCTTGGCATGTGAACAACACAGTGCTGCAAATGTACATATATTACACAGCTCAAAGTCTGCTCCGGCATATACTGCTGCCAAACTGTGAAAAAAACGAGCAGCTCACCTTTACCTTTGTGATTGTTTAAACCCTAAGGCAGTGAGAATGTTTGTCATGTTTTGAAGTTTTTTCATTTGTTCTTTAGGCTAGACACAATGTATCATGGGAATATACATTTATGTGTGTGTGATTCTGCCATGTAGCAATTGCAGATTCTACTTCCTGAAATTTTTATGTTATATGTCTGTGTGATTCCAACTTTTTTACTATACATGCATGCATGAGGTTTTCACAAATTATGGCGGGTATGTGAGCATTCAACATTTTTCCATGTTACAAGATTAAATCGTCAAAGTATAGTGCGTCAGTTACATTTAAGGAGCGATCAGTGTTATACTTCCACGTTTTTAACCCGACAGAATGCCCCACAATAATGCTGGTGTGACATTACTTTATTAGATCGCACAACGCTTGCATGGCCAAACTTGGGAGACACCTTTTTGAAAGTCTTTTATGTTCCCCTTTCATATGTTTTCTGAATGTTATCTCTGAAAACATGCATCTCCCATACATTTAGGTCATTAGGTTTTTATGTTGTGACAAGATGTGTTTTTACAAGGAAAACAAAAATGAAACTCTGGCTCTTTTGTTAATTTATTCATTGCTTTGGGAAGGAATCAGAGACAGACCTCTGCCTCTTTATTTGTAATGTAACTGTGTATTGCTCATCATAGCTAATTGAATTCCAATTGCTTTGCTTTAATCACTGTGAGCAGCTATACTTAAACATGGTCCAAAGTACAGTTCGACTTTTGCATTCGGGTTGAAAAATCATACTCCATGATTTTTTTTGCCTATGTAAACCATTGGTGCTTAATTTCTCAGATACATGGAAGTGTCAAGTGGGTGTCCTACAGTCGTTCCCCTACCATCATTTTGCAGTTGGTTTCAGCGATGGTTTTAAGACAGCATCTCCATTGAAGTGAAATTTACAGTAAAATATGTCCAGATACAAAATCTTACGTCAATTTAACATTGAATTGCACTTTCATACGAAAAATTTGGTTGGGTAAGAAGTAATTCAACAAAATATCATGCTGTTCTTTCATTTTCAAATGTGTTCTTCTTGCAAACAAACTTCCTCCCCTCTGCAGTATTGTCAATATCATTAGCTCAATTCTGACTGTACCATTACCGTGAATTTTTCAAATAAATACATGTTCTTGCACCCCATTAAACATGAGATTTCAGTAACAGGCTTTTCAGACATACTGAGATCATTGCTTATATTTTATGGATTTAACTTCATAATTTCAACCTTAACATCAAACTATACAACTAACACACAAAGTTACGTTGTGAACAACCTTACTGCTGCGGCAACGCTTCGTGCCAAAACAAACATGTGTTAGGAGATATTTTGTAAGGAGGATGCACACCTAGGGACCAGCAAACCTTGAAGAACTTTTTTAAGGATTGGGCATCTTGAAGTAAGTATTTTGACAAATTTTGCACCAAATTGAAAAATATCAACCACATAATCAGGTGCAAATGATCCATCAAACACTATGTTGGTATCCTTTATCCAATAACATGCAAAAATCGTGGCACTTTTTAGTGCGAGGCTTCTTTGGGGAGGTAGCGGTTATGTAATAAGTCACTGACTTGGGAAAGTACAGTAATTGTCTTCAAAGGTAAGTTGAAAGCCAGTGGCTTCCAATTAACTCATGGCAGTGGAACCAAAGGGCTCATTCTGACATGCAAATTTTCTTCAGGTTTCACCTTTCTCGCATTGTGTGAATTGAAAAAGGTTAATCACCTTTGGACCTTTGCATTAACTGAAGGATAATTACACACTCACGGATTAATGCTATCTCTGGATGCCGCTCAAGCTGTGCCCTCATGCATCAATTGCATTAACCCCTCCATATTACATTACCCTCCATTTTAATGCACAGTCGAGTGATGACTGACTTTTCACTTTAAGACATCTAATATCCTCACCTCAATCAGAGAAAATCAAAATATCACGTGTCACTTGAGTCAAAGTCCTGCATAAAATAATAATTCATAATATCCATAATTTGACTTGTGATGGAAATTAATTCATTATTCAGTTATTAAATTGACAGATTTTAATCCCCCTAGATTGCAGTCACGCATCGAGCATTCTCGTTGGCAGTGATGACTTAGCCTTTCTCTTGAGAGTACATGTGTTAATTCACCCCTTATTAAAGTTCATCACCTGAATAGCATGTGCAAACTCACTGGGGTGTACTGCGGGTGATTGTGTTGTCTATTTAACATTTTTGAAAATGTTAGTCTTTCAGAGTTTTGCGTCTGTCGAAAGATATCGATGGAAGCTGTGTATGCAGGTCGGCAGCTATGAAGTCTGTTCACGAAGGTTCTAAAATGAAAGAGTTTTTCAATGAACATGCCACTTAATCCTAAACCAATTTTTTTTTTTAATATTTTGTTTTTTATTTTTGTGCATAGATGACTTGCTAATGCATATCCAGATGCAAAGAGAAGAATTTGGCGGACATACGCTCTAGCGGGCAGAGTTGTTCGCTCGAGTCACCGGCTTGTGACTTTTGTGACTCAAATCACTGACTTGTGACACAAGTCTGCTCAAGTCACCACTTTTTTGACTAGTGACTTGACTGGACTTGAAAAGGAAATGACTTGCGACTTGACTCGATTTGCTGGTTTTGAAAAATAAATGACTTGACTTGACTTGTTAAAAAATGACTTGGGACCTGACTTGCAAAAAATGGACTTGTCGACATTGAGAATTTCCAACTTTTGTTTTGTTGTTTGCAAATGGGACGCCGTAGTGAATATATTACATTCTTTGGGGACGGCTGGAAAAAGCAGTAAGTCCAAAAAGGAAGTTGTAAGATGACAAGAAAATAATAATAATAATAAAAAATCATTAAAAAATAATTCAACAGGTAAAAACATGTTTCGATTCTTACTTCAAGGTCATAAGCTTTTACCCCTCTCAAGGNNCATCATCTTTCTTTTCTGGAAATACATTGCAGAAACAAAATTGATAACCATTGAAGCTGACCAAATTTGCACAAAATAATGTCTCGTGGACCTTGACCATTGGTCTTGCGGACCTTCAGTCTAGTGGGTCTTTGGTCTCCAGGACCTTCGGTCTCAAGGGCCTTCGGTCTCGCAGACATTCGGTCTCGCGGACCTTCGGTCTCGCGGACCTTAAGTCTCGAGGACTTTCGGTCTCCCTGGCAGTATCCCTGCTAGTTTCACCCCAATCGTAGTTACGTTAGTTTCTACAAATAGTGTGTAATAAAAGATAACAAAGTAAAATTTTTACAATAACGTTTTTTAACAATACAAAGTTCTGCGTGGAAACATCAGTAAGTCTACACAGCCCAGGAACACCATAACTATGGCAACAACCACAACCAATAAGTATGAAGGAAACTCATAGTCTTGCTCAATACTTCAGACTTCAACACTTACAGCACAACTCAAGAAAAGTTAAAGTTTCCTTACACAAATAACACTTAGCATGGTACGCAACAGTGCGGTAGATGGAGAGTATCTCAGAATAATGAAGATAACACTGACTCTTCCAGCCTCACAACTTGAGAATTTAAACAACAAACCCATAACAACAAGCTGGAAAAGTAACCGTAACAGAAAACAATGACCATTTTGACCAATCATGAGCCAACACTTCACCAAGTCTGCCTTCTTTATAGTCTAATTGCTTAGCAACAGAGGGGCACATATGTTTATTCATAGGTTCAGAAGGAGCTTTGAGTCACACCTTGAAAAAGTGACCAAACAATAAAGCTTCTTGTTAATCGATCCCATGGCTTCGATTCTTGGATTTATGCAGCTCGTTGTGTGGATTTTTTCTGATTTTCATCGGTGTTGGTGCCCATGAATAGTTGTATTACATGTTCCTGAGCACATAGGTGTATTGGCAGATTCAACGTGAAGGTGAACAGTGACGCAGACATTTCTATTGTTTTATTAAGTGCTAATTGCCATTTTAGCCTGCTTGCAAGACCCTTTGAATTTTATCATAGTGTGTAACACTGAGTACCCTTTCGAAATATTACCGACTTTCACTCAGGGAAAATAGGGGATTTGATTGATTGCTTCAAGTCGTTTCCACCTACCCAGTAGCATTCTGTTCGTGATTGTAGCTTCAAACTGGCACTGACAGTGACATATGCCGCTAATGCGCAAGTTGCCTGGTAGTCGTATACTGTAGCGATAACCACCACACTACGACCAACAACGTATAAGTGCAATCATCGTGTTCCTTCTTTTCACTTAGCTACTCAAAGAAGATCTTCTGTTTATTGCCAGAATCCATTGGTGGCGGAGTATATTAGGCCTAGCATTACTCCCGCTTCTGTTTTAGCAGAGTTTGTAGGTTAATTTATATGCAGGCATTGCTTGGCATGTGTGAATTTTCTTCCACTGTGGTGGTGTTTCAGGTGCATTCTCGCCAGCTGCCATACATACGTGGCTCTTACTGGCGTGCCATTATACCATCTAGGCCATGCTTATTTGTTTTGTGTGGCAGTTTGCCAATCTCATTTTAGATGTCGGCTAC
>VJOZ01035456.1:0-16903 GCA_009801055.1 Stichopus horrens
TCATCGGGGAGGTAGCAGTTGCGTATAATAAGTCACTGACTAGGGAAAGTATTTGTCCTTCAGTGGAACTAAAGGGCGCATTCTGACATGCAGACACTGATAGAGACAATCATCAGATTTCAAGAACCAATAAGAAAATATTTCCAAATTATTTTGTATGCCACCTGACATATTCTACAGCAGACTCAACTGAAAATAGTCACAAATCGTCACTGATGTCAAATTCAGAATTGGTCAATCCTGCTGCATGAAGTTACCTTTTTCTTTTTGTCCACATAAATCAAATTTTAAGTCCTTACCACAGCAGTTTCAGACATTTCTCTACACACACGAAGTGGATTATTCCACGGTAAGTTGAAATCATTTCTCTGTTAACTTACATAAGATTTTTTTCCTTTTTGGTTAGGTAATTTTCAGTTTTAATTTGTTAAATTGGTTTTTAACTGGCTTTGACTCGTTTCTAACTGGCTTTGACTCATGTTCAAAGGTTAACTTTGGCACAACTTTATTCTTTGAAATAATTGTGCTGAAATGAGCTGGAATGTAATCAAACCTCTCCTCTGCAGAAACATGACATAAAATTACTTGCAAGAAATTAAGCTGCAATGACGCTTGAAAGGTACTTATAATGACAGAAAAGACACAATGGCAGAATGCCACAAACTTACACTAGGCATACCGTCCCAAACTACAGTGTCCTGCATACATACTTCAGTATTACAAGTGATGTTTGGCCTATGTCGCAATGAGTTGTTCAAAAAGAAAGTAGAAAAGACATGATTTCATTTGTTTGAATGTCATTATCCATTACTAATTCTTCCCACTCTACAAAATGCATGTAAAATGAGAAAACACTGATAGCATTTGCAACAAAACTCATTATTCTTGAAAGTATTCCAAAACTAGGTGATGAACCACTAGGGTGACTCATAGCATGTAATGTACTTTTCTGTGAAAACTTGAGGAAATTATTCTAGAAAGTTATACAGCTGTGTTTTTTTTTGGTTTTTTTTGTTTACTTCTAAAATAAACTTTCGGATGATATATTATGGAGGATATCTTGTAGCTATGGTGATACGGGGGGAGGACACAGTGGGGATTGTCCTTTTATGGCAGAAGGTAAGTATCGAATTAAACTTAAGTCAGACATCAAATCTTGATTTGAACATTTTAGACTTGAATGTGAAATTTTGACAACCCGCAAATTTCTACAATCTTGTACGTAATTCTTTGTGGTGACCTACCACAGTGACCTGCATACACATGCGGTGTGGCACATGTGTCACACTCGATATCTGCGACATACTACGCAGTAAATTTCAAACCTTCATCCATCACCTACAAAATTAAAACCACGGTAAACACGCTCGATCTCTTTGGACGACGAGTACGACGTCGACGAGCCTTTCTATTCTCGGCTGAGATCTGTTTCTCCCCTCATCAGGATGTGTCTGGCATCGTGACCAGCTTTCAATAATTCAATCATGAATGACCTTATTTTTGCGTATCAAATTTATCTTTTTTGCCTACCGAAAAGAAAGAAAACAGCGCAACTGTGTACCGTTGCGCTTTGGAACTTTTCTGGGTTATGGCCACAGTCTGACAAGCCCATGGTGTGGAATTTGCACAAAATCATATTAATTTAATTATCTCGTATCGGGGAAGATCGATATGTCTCATCCGGAGGAGAGAATTGCATGCACAGGAATTCTCCGAGATGAAAGTCACACGCGCATTACACAGGGCGTTAAACGATCGGCAACGCTGATTCCCCTCGAATGTGCATCTCGTCGAGGCACCGTGATGGTCTGCCCTGCAATCAAAAGATCCACCGAACCCTCCCAGCGTTCTTTCGTCCCTGATCGAACTTATCGGAACAAGGGGAAACAGGTGGGTGTATCTTTGTCTCGCCCTGCAGCATAAGTTATCATATCCTTTGTGAAACTGGTATGCACAGTCTCTGGGATGGAATCATATGCAAGCTGGGGTGCCGTAATTAAGTTTCATAGGAATTAGAAGTTTTTGTAACATGTATCTTCAATTGTGAAAGGACTTGACTTCATTCAGAGGTTGTAAAGCGAAATCATGAGTGAAAGCTAGTGCTTCGGAATTAAATTCATATTCATTACCGTTTTCCAGATATGACTATTTTAAGTCAGATAAAAATGTAAAACAGATGACGTGGGCTGTTGCCCAGTGTTAGTTTATCGTTAAGCCTTTATACATTTTTGTTATCCTATATATTTTTTGCTATCCTTTTGTTAGCCTATATATTATTTTGCTAAGCCTATATATATTGTCCCTTTAATTACTTAATTACTGAACTTAACATTGATGAGTGATATCAATATTTTTGAAGAACTTGAAAACCATGCTTCCAAAATAAAAAACTTTGGGAATATAAAATTCTCAAATATCCTTGAAATGAAGCTAGGTTAAATAAACAAAGGATTAACATAAGACACATCATAGGAGTCCATTTTGTTGACATCACAAACTTGCATACTTAGCCAATGTTTATTCATGATGCAGCCGTGACATATCATTTTCATGTCACATGACCTTTAAGTCACAGCTAAGTGCCTATCAACAAACAATGACTTCTATTCGTTCTGCTAAGGTTCCTGAGACAATCCCCAAAACTTACTGGTTTGGGAATTCGCCAGCGACGTACTCACCTCATATAACCCATGCATTTCCATATCGACTATAGTCTAGCATCTGGCAATTTTGGTGTGTGTGTGTATCTGGCTACCGCCCTTCCGTAACTGCCAGCCTTTCGGTCTGACAGCGAGGTGAGGGACTACGTGCTGTGAATTTTGCTTTGTTTCACAAGATTTGCTTTCTGTTTCCCTGTGAATGTTATCATTTTACGATTTAGGGGTAATCTCAGGCTGGTCTAGCTATCTTATGGAGTTTTTCTGTTAATTTTTAAGTCTGTTATTTTTTTTTTAATTTAATTTTTTCAACTGTTCCTGTTGAAATATCACCAGACATTTTGACACAGCTGTTAATATGTTCTATCCTGAGACATTTCCCTGAGATACTATATATTTCACTTTTTTTTCCCTTTTCTCCTTCACAACGCCAGGCTTCAAGATACATACACATATGTTGACTGAAACCGAGCGATTCGAGACACTGACCTTATAGTTGACTAATGCTGCCATTTATCAACAGTCGTGGTTCGTTTCCGCCATCTGCCACCGGTGGTGAAACCTTTTGTGTCAACCCCTACCTAACAATACTTCAGAATACCACATTCGGTGGAGGTACTGCATCATCATACTGTGGTGCAATTTGTAGTTTAAATTTATGGACACTACACACTTGAACATTATAAGGTTATACTTCTGACAACATCTGCATCAAGAACCGTATGATTAAAACAAAAAACTTTTGGGGGCATCCCAGTGATTTCCACTTTAGACCGTCCTAGAGATCACTGTGCACTACCTAACTATGGCTTCATGAGATCTCTTCAAATGGTTATATACATTGTTAATATATGCACAGTAGCTACAAATATATATATTATATTAATCTCCGTCTGAGGATTGTCTTCATCATGAAGTCCCCTAATTATTTGTTTCTGTCAGAGTATACAGCAGTTTCAAAATCCAACCACGCATGACATTCGAGTCAAACCACCGAACTTTCTTGGGCATGACGTTTAAAACATGCTGCGATTTGTTTTCTCGAGCGACCCCGCAAAACAAAATGCAACGTCGCTTTGAGGTGCAGCTTTCAGCAAACGACAAACAGATCCTAGCATTCACGTCCACGGTGATGTGTACTATGTAACTGGCAAACAGCTTAACATGATGCCAATTAGCATACGGTAGCAACTGCACATCAAAAAATGATGGATTTGTCGTGCCTAAAAGATCAGTCTTTTCACAGAGAGGAAACAAAAGAGAAACAGGAAAAAAAAAACATGAACATGAATTTCAGATTGTTCTCTGACTTACTTCAGCAAGCTTTATAAAAACAGGTTATTATGTCTCGACTATCTCAAAAAAAGGAGTGATTGTTTTGACAGAATGATGTAATTGCAGCAATGGAAACATTAAAGATGGACTCTCACAAAGGGAAGGTGAGGGTATCAGTCCTCACTAATATTTTGCTGATTTAGCAATGCTACTCTCCTTTCTTGAGTCAGCTTACAATACACAGACCTGCAGGCCTGTAGCCAGACTAACCGAATGGGAGGGCAGATGGACGTTGGGAGTTTTGTCGGCCTGGGAAGGGCCAAAGGGGAGAAGGGGGTTACCCTTTCCATCCGTTTTCTTTTGTTTTGATATTCTTTTGATTTTGCGATCGGATATATTCCGTGGTTCACCTCAAATTCACTTTGGCAGTACCATTAATGGTGGATTCCAAATAGGGTTCATTTCTGTAAGCAGTAGATCAGTGCAGGTTGTAATTAAATGCCAAATAGTTTGTCCAAAATGCCTCAACTTTACTCCACATTCTGGGTTTGTAATATTACATCTCTTCCAACAACCTATCAGAGTATCAGAAATCATGCTCAGGTTCATGCGATCAAAGCAGATTAAACGTGGACACTACAGGACAGTACAGGAGAGTGTTTCCGTAGAAACGTCATCAAAAATTTAAATCAAAGATAACTAAGTCTTATGAATGGAAGTAACATTATCATGAGGAGGGCATGTTTTATCAGTGTTTGCAGATCAAAGATCGAGATACTGCATGGACCGAGGTACATAAAGTCCCCAGCAGCTGGGACAGGTACCCAAAATATAAATCCTAGCTGTTTTAGGTTACAACTTTGTTGTGAACTCGTCGTAATATGATATTTCGCTTCGTACATTAATAGAAGATCACGCATTTCTGTATGTACCGACATGACAGTGAAGTGGTCTAATTAAGGATAAAGCAACATTTTAAGTTTTTCGTTTTAAGTTTTTTCGCATTTTAAGTTTTCACATACAATGTATGTTTTTGAAACTTTGGATCGGTTAACAATTTCGGGAACTTGGGTCCTGACATAGTCAATCAGGTGACCAGTGCAATCACTGTAATTTAAAAATTACTGCCATTTTGCTTAAATTTGAAAAAAAAAAAGAAATGACAGAGAGCCTTTGTAAAGTAATAAACAACTTTGTGAGCCACCAAAATAAACAGAACTTGAATGACCTCTAAAGTCAAAATGAATGAACAACATTATACTCATACATACTGATTGAAAAGCACTGCAACTGCTGCTGAAATTTTAATCAGGCCTCTCAAACAGGCATAAAACTACGGTATGTTAATTAATATGGTAATTTATAGGGATCCGATTATACCGGTTGACATCTCCTGTGAAATACCACGAAAGCTTCAGCCCTCCACCTCGCAAGCATCACTCAGGAAAACCCTCTCCTCCAAGCAGGATATTGAAAGAGCGAGATAATTGATGCAAAAAACACACACTTTCTGCCATGTGAATATCTACATTCAAATATATTACAGAGATGTTTTACAGAGGAATAAAAAGCAGTCACTGTTTTTATTCTTTCCTGTTTGAAAGTCAAGAATTTAACCCCTTCAACTGATGTTTTCTTTTTTTTTACTCTCTTGGTTTTATGATTATTCTGGCCAAAGTTTCCAAGAATTAATTTTTGCATGGACAGTTATTGCCCATGACCTTGAGTTTCTTTTAGGACTTTGTTTTTACTAATGTAAACAGGATGAAAAACATTTCCTTTACAAAATTTTCTAACCTGATTTGGCTGCACGTGAGAGCACCGTCCGCTCTCTCGATCCCTATAAAACATTGCGATGGTGATATGACAGAGCAGGCCAGATGGCCCTACGTATAAATAGAATTTTACGCGGCGTGGCGTCAGGATTTTCAACCTCAGTGGATATTGCCTCGCAGTATGCTCATCGATGGGTTG
The DNA here is from genome assembly GCA_009801055.1 of Stichopus horrens. NCBI lineage: Eukaryota > Metazoa > Echinodermata > Holothuroidea > Aspidochirotida > Stichopodidae > Stichopus > Stichopus horrens. Next base: position 5,907 of record VJOZ01035456.1, read on the forward strand.
GCTAAGTCTAAATTGATTAAAAACAGTAAGACACTGGATTAAAAACAAGAAGGAACAAAAAAAAGTTCCACTTGGCTGGTGTTAATATTCACCAGATGTTAAATTATCATGAAAAGAACGGAGAACATTATTTTGTTTTGTACAGCCGTGATGATGCACATCGAAAAATTTTGAGCGTGTGAGCAGTTTGCCAACACATGGAAGAGGTTTTACATAATAACGGTGATGACAATCCAATCGCAGTGAGAGCGTCGACAAAATTCTAAGCACTTCGCATGTTGATATTCGTTATGCCTGAGAAATTCGTAAAGCATGCTTGCATCGATCGAATTTATGAGGACAAAGTTCTTTCTTTTCCAACGTACCTGAACGATTTATTATACTTTCTAGTCACAGCTAATTTTTGCTGGGTTTATGCAATCGTATAGTTTTGAAAACTTACAGATGCTTCCCTTTTTTATATGCAATCAATCGGTACCCTCTTAGGAATAATATTTCATACAAAAACAGTTCCTCTCTAAGATGTACGGAAAACAGACGTGACTGTGTGGGGAACTGCTTCTGTTTAATCGCCATCTGATCAACACAGGTCATCGTCCTAGATAAAGACGCTAAAGAATATACGACCCACTTCGCTGATAAATATAAAACTGAGATGACTGTCGCCAAAAGTCATGTGATGAAAATAATGCAAACTGAAGGAATTTCTGTCAATTGATAATTACGATAACAAAGAGAGAGAAAGTGAAGTAGAGATTGGAATATACTATGGAACAAAAAAATCACTCACCGAGTGCTAAAATTTGAGAGATTTGAATTGGTAGTTCCAGGGACAAATAATGGATGGGAAAAATGTGGTTTTAAAATTTAGTTGTTATGCAAAAACTGACGTCAGAAATTCAGTTAATGAACTTAGTCCTCGCGGATGCTGTACCGTACATGAATGCCACTTGTATTAAAGTTGAATTTGGTTCCTGATTATTATGCACTAATTGACTTTGGAATGACAAGTGAACCTTGGGGCAAAACTGGTTGACCTTTAGGAGTCTTGGCTCGGGGAGTTATTGCTATTCTTCATAAAGGATGACCGTCGGCAGTGGAAATAATGCACTTAATGAAAAGTAGAGTATTGTCTGGTACTTAATACATACACACAGGAACCATATAAATCAAGCCATGATATGACAAACCATACTACGTATGTTAAATGGACAGCAAGTCGGACTATATATGCTGTATTAAACTACTGGGCAATAACCCCCCCAACTTCAACAAGTACTCACCAGACCAATACACCCTAATTGTCTTTCACCATCAGTGAATTTATAACACTCACATAGCGGGGTGGGTCTGTTTCTGAGACTGTCTGACTGGGAGGGCTTCGTCTGGGGATTATTTCTTTGGTCCCAATCAAACCATATACCAAAGTGTTATAATGTTACCATACCACAATGAACCGAACAATACCCAAACATAAGCATATAAATGTAACACACCACAGTGAACCACACTACAGTAAATCGTACAACATCAAAGAAATCATTTCATTTTCAATTCATCAAAATCATATCAAATAATTTTGAAATAATCTCTGCCGCTGGACCACCATGAAAACAAAAAAAGTGAAATTTTCCTTGACATGACTGACGCAGAGATCCGATTTGTTTCCTTTAATTGGTGCTGAATGACATAAAGTACACTGAAAGATTATGTACACGTCTGCAAATGAACGTGCATCCGTCGGTGAAGTGATGTCTGTGATGCAGTGAATATGACAACAGCGTGATAATCTTCATTCAAAGTAATTTGCGCTTGGAATTTATGTTACACTTTTTCAATTTTTTTATTAGAGCATTTGACAATTTGGCACAGAACGCTACCATTGAGCTCAAACTCCCTAAATATAAATAAACAACCTATCTGGCCATTAGTCATGATGTTATGGTAAGCGGCCATATTCACATCGTTACTGCATACGAGCAGTCGTGCCCAATAATCCCGTTTTGGTGAATTGGATCAATTTCATTGGCTCAATTTCTCCTTACATTCATCTGAATCTAAATCCTTCTGGTTGACTACCAGCTCCATCATTTCCTGACTGCAGTGAAATTTTAAGCAAACTTGTTTTTTTTTTTCTGTCTCTTTCTCTTCTTACTGATGTAGAAAGAAAAGGAGCCAATATTCAGTTCACCCAAATAATGTAATCTCAGCCCTAGACCGCTTTTGGCTAACACCCAGGCAAGTTTAGAAGGGTGAGAGTGCAGGGCAATGCACGAGCCTAATACAGTGGTTTGGTATTCCATAATCCAACAACTTCTGCGAGTGGCACGGATCGATGAAATTAATGAATGTACTGAGGGAGACTTGTACAAACCCCCCATCACCGGGACATATCAAAAAACAAAAACAGTCCAGACAAGGCTTTGCAAAGAATAGGAAAAAAAAAAAATCGGCAAGATTTTCCCAGATATCTGTCTGGCGACCAGGCGTGCTAAAGATAGCATGGACGCTGTAACCCCCACAGACAAAACATAAACAAGATTATTTGGTGGGGATGTTGCCTCTGACGTAGCTGTTTCAGTCAACATCCAGAGAAGATGGATCGGGCCTGAGATAAGAAACAAATCTGAGTAATGTTCTCTTGGGATGAGGTATGTCCGCATAGATGCACGGTGATTTACTTAAAAGCTTCTTGCTGCAAGTAACTTCACCTTTCCCTGGTTTGATTTAATGTGTTTGAGTCAATATTTTGTTAATCGGGCGAATTTAGATGGACCTATCCGCCAGAGGCCTCGGGGTCTGAGCTGCTGTTCACGAAAGCAAAACTTTTGTCTCTCTCAAAATAATATTTATTGACTTCATTTCTTGAGTAAATCCAAAAGAATTTAATCTCGAAGAGTCACGTCATGCAGCACAGAGACCCTGATTTGAAACATTCTGCTAAAAGAAAACGGCAGTTTGACTAAATATTTTGGGTTGATATTTTAACATATAGCACTGCCACAAAAAGTAACTCTGACCAAGGGATTAGATGTAAAGAAGAGGATAAAAGTGTACAGGTGTCAAAACTAAGAAGCATAAAGAAAGGAAAAGTTTCCTTAGCAGAGGCACACACGCCCCATATATTGCTTACCTCAAAAATAATTGACAGATTTTAATTATTTTGACAGCATTATTCTTTTACGTCCATCCTCCCAGCAGTAGTAGCTCTGCTCCTATCATCTTATCACTTGAATTTCTTGTACCCATGACATATATTTGTGGTTACATCTGTCAATATATGACATGCTGTGTATATTGCAGTCGTTACCCTACGACTACAAGTTATCAATTTGTCAAATTTCTGCAAAGTTTCAGGAACTGATCAATTTAACTGAGATATTAACAGCAACGTTTTTCTCAGAGTCAGTAACTATAACAGCATGTACCAAACAGGAATTGGGCCACCTTAAATTCAACACTTGCCAAAATGAAGGAGAAAGTTTTACCTGCTTTCTTTCATCAGAGCTTTTTAAACTTAAAGCCCTCTTGAGTTTTCGGAACATCTTCCAGAAGGGTGTCTGATCATTAGAAAACAAACGTTACAGAGAGAAACAAGTCTGATGCCGCTAACAGAATCAATCCAATGTTTCAAACACCACCATAACTATCGTATGGTTCCCCAAACTCAGAACAAGATTACAAAATACCTGTCTGTATTTTTCGCTGCTTACAGAAGTGATGAAACCCTGAACACCCTCCAAGAGAAAGCCGAATGTTGTTGACAATTTAAAGAAGACAATAACATTCAAAAGAAAGAAAAAATCCTTTGTTTGGGAAGACCAAATATCTGACGATATAATCAATCAGACATTTGTAATGTTCTTGTATGTGCAGAAAGAAAAAAACACATTGTAAGGAAACTTTAGCAACTTTCCTTGGTAAGTAAATCTATAAAAATCTCCAAGACCTGTGTAGTGCAAGCTGACTTGATCAAGTCAAGGCCACTGACTTCCACCTGGCCAGACTGACACACTAAAAATCAGCTAGAATTTGGCAGCTTCATGATCCCAAATCCCTGTTCTGGAAAATAAGTTTGGAATGTTGCTTTATGGAGTCACGTTAAACGCTTGCGGATTTGGCCGAGACAACGATACCATGACGTCACTGGAGCAGATTTTGTACCAAAAACTGTAATTTGTCAACTTTTCACCGAGAGAATCTGTAATATGTTCCTCTACTGCAGAAACTGCATCATGTTATTCACAGAGATGATATATACTGGAAAACTTACAAATAGGGCAAAGAACTTCACTCAAAATACCAAGCTCCAAGACAAGACTTCTCCTTCTAAGTAAAAAAAACAACACATTTCCAAGTTGAAACAGTTGCTTCCATCCAAACAACTTTCATGTAATGCATTTGTCCAGGTGCAAAGACAAGAATGCATAATTATGATGTCACAGGCCTAAACCGAATAAGAAATGAGGTTTGCACATTTCATGCAAGGCCATCCAGTGTGGATGAACGATGGCCCCTATTACACTAAACAGACACCTAAAATAGCTTCAATTCAATTTCTACGTATTTAGTTATTTTTAACAAAAGACACTTTGAGGTAATGCCACCATGTCTGTTCCTTGGAGAATGAAATTCAGAACAAAAGCTTGTTCAGTATTTCCTAAATATACTTCCTTAATCAAATTAATTCATCAGCATGATGAATATGTGACCCACGATTTTTTTGAGGAGCCGATTTCCAGGAGATTGTTCGATTAGGATTCGTCCAGTGTTTATTAAAATTTTCGGTGCAGCAGAACATTCGAGGAGGTCGACAAAGTCTCATTCCTTCAGATGATCTGACGATTCCAAAGCATTGCATGACGATTTGCCAGAAAACTTTTCTTTTACATCATATGCCAAAAACAGCTGCTAAGAAAATCATAGAAGATGAAAAAACTTGAGCTCTCTGAAGCTATTTTGTCTACTCTTTATAACAAATCTGAGTTGATGTATCGAAACGGGACTGTTTTTATTTCGCTTTTTATTTTCCCCTCTTCTTGTACACTCTTGAAGGTATCATGGAGCTGCAAGTCATACCGCAGTTAACAGATCTTTGAAGTAATAGCAAATCATATATCAACATGTTAAGTTGGCCTCCATAAATAACTTCTATGACTCTCTCTTTACAAGAAGAATCCAACATTAAAAAAAAAGGGGGGAAAATAACCTCAGCCAGCTTCCTGAAAAGCTTCATTGTGATTTATCACCCTGGAGGTTTTACAACAATTCTCAAATTGCAAAATGCCAAATCAGAAAATCATTGTTTTCATTTGTTTTGGGCTTTTCTCTCTTCTTCTATAGCAAAATCTGTGAGAGTAAAATGTCATAGTAGTCTGTATTCTTGTATTTTTTTTTCCTTTTTTTTTCCGTCCATGCCTGTGGTCCGGATTTTAATACACCCTTCTAGTGACAGACGATAACCACCGGGGACATCTAGTGACGCGTACTCGACAATCGCTCGTTGCTCGTGCATCGGTGCTGAGAGTTCCGTCGTCTTCTAAGGGACTAACAGTAATCCGTAGACTTGCTACAAGCAGTCGGAAAGTCGTAAGCCAACGAAGATGAAGAAACTTGAAGCAAACACTTGAACCGAGGGAAGCAATTCGAGTATCTTGAGATTGCCATCAGTACTACGGCAAGCATATTTAGATGTGTGGTCTTGGTGATGTGCCAAGCACAAACAATAACAAGTGTGTCCGTTTGTAGCAATTGCTCGAGACCTGAACTTAATCCCTATATTCTCAATCCTTGTGCCTTTCCATGATGACACTGCTGTCATAACAGCGCTTGATGGGCCCGCTCTAAGAATAACACCAGGCAAAGCATTGCATTAGTTGGAGCTTAAGGTGCAGGCACTGACGGAAAAATGGTGAAGAGGGGAAAAAGCAGCAAAAGTGGCTGAAAAGTTTATTGTTTTAGGATAACAAAGAAAAATAACTGAATTTTACAGTTGCCTGATGTTATGAATATAAAAATCTAGCAAAACTCTTACTGCTATTGTACAAGGCTTGACACTGCATTAAATCATGGGCATGTCAAATAAAGTTCTATCTTTTACAAGAATGCAGCCCTATAGCAAGCATAGACTTAAAAATCTGACATCTTAATTCATGGTCAACACATCAATGCAATGCAATCTACAATGAGAATGCATGAGCCCTCTCATAATTATCAAGCGTGAAGACGATTAAATATGGCCAAACAGAAAAAAAAATGATACACACGTATACACAGTTCATCAAAAGCCCCTTTTCTAGCTTTGCGAACAAGACTTTCCCACTTTATGGATGATGAATGGGCCTGTGGATCTTTGAAGAACACAGTGAGACGGCTCAGGAAAAGGCAGACACAGATATTCACTGGCAATATATGATTTACAAGTTTTGAACAGTTTCTGCTGGACTCTCAAAGACTGATCCAGCGGGTAAGGGCATATCTATGTGTATGTGTGTGAGTTTGTGAATATATATTATTGTTGTTTGTCTAGAGGCATTTTTATTCTATGCTGAACATGTTCTCAATACAAGGCATGAAGAACTGCTTCAATATGAGGTCACTGATTGGATATAACTCTCAATTCCTCCCATCAGCTGATAGAAATTTAATATAACGTCCTCCAGTGGTAGCTCTGTTCAAGCTTCACTACTTTAAACTATTAAACAACCCAGCAAAGCCTCCAGGCAGCATTCACTCTATTTAGATCCATCTGACATGAAACTAGGTTTATACGCTTCCATCACACGGTCTTCGAGATCCAAGATTTTAGTCCAAATTTGGGGGGCATTCCTTAATGTATAACTCTCGGATAATATTTACTCTCAGCTGAACACTCTTTCACAGCAGCTATATATGAGAGCGTATGGTCTTTTCTGGGAAGAAAAATGCAATGTGAGCTACAGTGGTAGATCCTAGGGGACCCTACAGGAACTATGACTGAGGAATTGTTTATACAATATGTGACTAAGAAAACAAAATTTTGTACAAGAAACACTTTTATTGCACACCAAATCTGAAGACATTCAGCTCTAGAAAATTTCCAAAGGGTAGGGAGCCACATAACCCCCCTTCATTTACACCGCTCTCCCATCATTGTCCTAAAAGTTTGGCCCTTCACAAAACAAAGTCCTTGGATCTGCCACTAAACAGCTAGTAGTGGACTAAATGTTGACAAGGACTAAACGTTGACTCGGTCGAGATCAGATTTGGCTGAAATTTGTGACTTTTGGTCAAAATCTTTGAAAAGTTTGTTAAATTAAACTCTCAGTGAAGTGAAATGAATAATACCAACGCTGCAGCTCGACAGTCGTGGGTGTAACACAGGAATATTTTTGTGAACTGCTGCATGTTAGTACAGCACACAGTGACGTGCAACTGCTCATGAGGTGAATGCGTCTAGATGGATCTTAACTAAATATATACTTCTTCTTGTGGATTATAATAAATGCAAATAACCACCTTCGCGCTATCTTGACGTGAATTGATTAAACTCGATTAATGATTCGCACTGAAGTGATGGAGTAATTGAGATGTCATTGCCATTGATAAAAAAAAGATGTTTCCCTGTTAATGAAAAGCAGTTAAATTTTCAGAGACAGAAAATTAGATTAAGAGCAGTATTCACCTGCAAATTCCTACGAATAATTCGTGGGAAATCTAATCTTATTCCATCTCATCCATTGTACCACAGATTTATGACTCTAAAACTAAACATCCCCATGACACACTGCTGATTATCAGCATGCTAAATCAACACCAGAAGATTACTTGAAACTAAATTTTCAACTTTAAATTTGGTTACATATGGGCTCGGCGAGCATAATCTATCCGTCAGACCCTTACTATTCCCAGCTTCGGAGAGGTAATTAAATCACACTTACTACGTAAACTTTGAAGAGCACATCGTGGGAGCATTGAGGTATCTCCCTTCATCACAGTAAACTAAAAATTATCTCAAAATACTTTCACTAAACATATGTGGCAGCGTCATATTATTTTTTTTTTTCATGGACCATAAACGTCAGTCGTAAAAAAAAAAGCTCCAAGGGGCAAGAAAGCATGATATCGGTTTCGCCAAATTTATTTGACTTCAGCGAGCGGTGACTAACGCCTTTAAGAAAGGTAATCCACTTTAAATATAGATCTTCTTTTTTTCTTCTTGATGTAAATATCCGAAAAGCCGTAATAGTTAAAGCGTCGTCATGGCAATGGCACCAAAATAGAAGGATCAGATTCTCTTGCAAATTTAATCAAATTTAGTAGCACAAGTTGGGCAATCACAAAAAGGCAGTCCACAATATCCAAGCATACTCTAATTATTCTGTTGCAAAAATTATGACTGAAATTCGGCCCAGAAGCGATCATCCTGACATCGTTTTAATGACAAAGAAACCTTGTAAATGATTTATAGTGACTGCAAGAACTGTCAAAACAGTGTAACGAACAGTCTGAAAGTGACATCAGAAATTTCATATTAATACAATGGAATGCACGTTAAAAATTAACACCATGCATTCGTAAACCAAAAAAAAAAGACCACGATTTAACGAGACTTACCGGATAGTTCACATCGTCAATGTTTAATTGATTAGGATTTCATACCACAACAACCACCTCACGACTGTTGATATAACAGTTTCAATGGATCGGATGCTGTGCTTGGAGAGTGTCATGAAATGGGACTTAAGTGCTGAACTATCTTGAAGTCCTAGCGGGAGTTCTTGAGTTGTGATTTAAGTGAGCAAGAGTCTTCATGAATTATACTGTTAAGTACATTAGAATAGTGCCGAAACCAGTTTCCAGCTGCCCTTCACTGGATGCCATATGCTGCAGTACAACAAAATCAGCGTTACTCCCAATCTCAATGTTATAACAGTGTTGTTTGACTTTGAAAAACTAAGGGAACGACTTCAAAAGTTTATTCATAATACATTAATCCCTTTATACAAAGAAGCATGCAGTCACCCTTTTCAGAGCAAAAAAAAAAAGAAGTATTTGCTCTCAGATAAAGAATTACGACCACACTTTGAAGGGTTTGACCAGTCCCTCAGGAAACTTTCAGAGAGGAAAATTAATTTGCCTCTTTGAAAATTTGAGAGTATTTTGACACCACTGCAGTATAGATGTAATGTCCAGAAGCAGCACTCACAGTGGCATAGTCAGATTTTTTCATGGGTAAGGGGGATGTGTGAGGGACAAATAATTGAAATGGAGGGCAAGTAGTTATGGCAGAGCGCCACCATCTCTTGACGCTTGGTTTACAGAGGAAATTTGTGGACAACAATTGGCTCCCCGATTGCAGGACAAGGTTCTGCTCGATTGCCTCTCTGGCCAGCTCTGTCAGTTTCAGTTAATATTTTCATTTTTTTCCTTTGAATGTAATGGGAGGAAGAAGTGGGAGAAAAGACATTTGGAAGGGTGTTTCTGCCCACTGCCCCATCTGGTTACATCACTGAGTTCTCATAATGGCATACTCTTCTTGGCATCGGCTTGACGTCATCTGACATTCCTTCACTACAAAAGGGTTACACAGGAGAAGAAAATCCTTCCCAAATATATGGACCAGAATGTTTGACAGTCCTTCTCAAACTGCAGGTTCCATTCCCTCTGAGTGGAAGCACGTCCGAGACGAAAGAGTTTACAATTGATCAGAATCATTTTACAGGATAAATCAAGAGATGGCGGGGTTATCAAGACCCATGCCCATCTTAAAGATGCAGATGGCTGGAATTGGACAGACTGCAGAGATAATTCAACTGCGACAAGATGTCTGAGAAACGGTTTAACAAGTAAAATTAAAGCTTTGCACGACGGAGATGCTTGTTTGCATGCCTTCTTAACTTGCAGCAGAGAGAGCCTGATCTATGGTCTATTGGTCTACTGTCACTGGACGCCAACAGGGCAAAGGAGAACAAAATCCGTAAATGCTGTTAATCGGCTGAGAGTAGAAGGGGGTCTAAATTCAATTACGAGACCACGGTCATCGTGCTAAGTGGACTGATGTCAGAGTTATGGTAGGCAGCAGCTTTGATGTATTAGGTCTAATGCAGGCCTCAGATCACACCTCGGTCAGCTGCCCTCACCCTTAGCTGTCATCAACTTTTAGGCTGAAGTTTATGATTTTTGAGACGGATCCAACTTTGTGTGAATCTAAAAGACAATTTCGGCGGTATCAGCAGATGGAGCAGCAGAGCTATTAGATTATAGAGTACAAACGGAAATTAACGAAACTTTTTCTTTTTTGGGGGGTGAAGGGTCACAGGGCTAGCTAAGACGGAGGAAGAGTGACCAACATCCACATATCTATATCGCAAATTGCCACGTCTTTGGTATTCCTGTTCTGTTACATATGGAAATACTGATTAATTTAAGTGGTTGTACGTACAGGACAATGAATTTGGAGCTGTGAATTACAAGTTTTACAATGTTAACCTCCTTCGCATGAATCTGATGTATTAAAAGGACTTCTGAGAAACTATACAAGAGATAGAAACATCAACTTTTAAATCAGAGGTGTGCTATGTGCGACCAGTGGGCAAAATGCAGCCCTCAGGCTTCTTCTGTGCGGCCCACAGCGAAAAGGCCAAACAGCCCTGCTTTAATGCATGATCCAATCTTTCAACCAACTAAATTAAAGAAACATTTCCTCATCAAAACTTGCATAACATTTCTGTAATACATAATTACATACCTATGTTGTACAGTTTATTACATTAACATCTGACAGAGAAGCAGTTTACATCACATCACTCTCGTGGAATATCCATGTCAGAATGAGCCCTTTAGTTCCACTGCCATGAGTTGGAAGCCACTGGCTTCCCACTCACGTTTGAAGGACAAATACTCTCCCTAGTCGGTGACTTATTACGTAACCGCTACCTCCTCGATGAAGACAGATTTTTCTCAGCCACACACCAAAAATTGGCACAATTTTTGCATGTTTTTGGTTAAAGATTACC
>VJOZ01035463.1:0-45098 GCA_009801055.1 Stichopus horrens
ACCCCACCCACAAGACCTCGCGCTGCACACAAAAAATTTTGCCCCCCAACATTTCCCTCTGCCCTCAGTTTGCCCCCCAAGTCTGACATCCTGGCTCCTCCCCTGCCTATTTATAGTATATGAATTACGTTAATAAATATTACATAACCAGGTTGGACTATATGTATTGTATGTATTTTGAACAGTCAACGACCAAATGCGCTCACGTACAGTCGTAGCGTAGTGGGTTATGCTCAAGTCCTACCGTATGAAGCAACTATTATCTTGACATCCAGGTTGTAATCCTCATCTAATTTCTTTGTTTCAGGTTTAACTTTCAACATTTCTTCCACAGAGTCACTGCTCTTCCTTTCACAGAATGTCCACAACTTTGAAAGATTGAGGAGGAGAAACCGCCCCCTTCAAAAAAAACAGCCATGGATGCTATGAAAATTGCAGTGGTTCACTCGCAAACAAAATATCTCTGATGAGGCTTATTCAGTTGGTCGGGCTTGGTGGCTTTGAATGAAGTCAAGAGAATCTATATTGGGCAAAAATAAAAGCTGGTGGATTTTATCAGATACTGTAAAAGTAGAGCTAACTAACAGTTAAGCCACAGAAATTTCCCCAAATAATTGAATATTGATGTTGAGGTTACATAGAGAGGTATCACTTATTTTTTTATCACAAATATTTTGTGCAGTGATCCCAGGTATTATTTGCAGTTTTCTCTGTATTAAATGATGATGAGACTAAAAGGGCACAAATCTCATCTGACTTTATCAATAGGAAGTGCAACTCGGACATCAAATAAAATGAAGATTGACACTCCAGAAATATCCTGGCACAGTCGCCAGCCAATGTACAGCTTGGACATACAACCAGGAAAGTCTGAAGTGAAGAGGCTAGCTACAGGAAGTACAGATGCCAATGTCAGGGTGAGTCTCATTCAAACTGACAAGAAAAATATGGCAGTAGAATTTAGGCGATTGAAATTGAAGCAAGGTATCTCGGACTTTCACCTGATTGCAAATTAATTATTCTACTTTAAAGACAAATTAATTATTCTACTTTAAAGACAAATTAATTATTCTACTCCACGACCAACCTTTGGTTGGTCGTGGCCTACGTCACAAGATACAGAGATCACAGTCAATTACATCATTATGGCCACGCCCTTCCTGTACATGCATAGTATTAGAAACTCTTTGGGGCGGGAAGTTTGAACATATCATGTTGCCCATTAGAAGTTCATTTCAAAAGATCAAGNNGACTGGAATTCCCCTTTAAGGTATCTACTTTGTTACTTTAGCATTATGAATATGTAAAGCCAGCTTGTTGTCCAATTTAGGCGATTTAAATTGATATCTTGCTTTTCATTTTTTTCTATGAGGGGGGAGACTGGGAGGGGGTAGAGAGACTGTTGGGGAGTTATGTTTGGACTCACAGTGACATGACTTGGTTACATTCTTTGTAGTGGGACAAGTGCATGCTCAAAGATACTAATATTCCTTTTAATAGAGAAGACACATGTATGCTGCATAGTACTCAGGTAAAGACACCTGTGTAACTTCAGCAGTGAAACATGTACGTGTAAGACGTGTTTGTTAAATAGCATATCTGTGTGAGTGATGTGAATACTATGTGAAGACATATGGGTAGTCAAAGACACACGTAAGCTAAAACACTTAAAGGCGTGTGTGTTGGTAAGCAAATGTGTATTTCATACAGTAACGTCTTTGCTCTTAATAATATGCATGATGTTCTATGTTATTAATATTACATTGTGTTTTGCTCTATAAACTTTTTGGTTAACTGTTGAAACAAATGAAAGCCCATAATATGACAATGTTACAAAACTTTTAGTCAATCTGACTCAATATTTCTTGCTTCTCTTTTTTATGAAAGATTTGGTTCCTTAAGATGAACAAGGATGGCAAAGTGTTGCCTGAGTTCTTAGCCAACCTTTCCCGCCACACCAAGCCCGTCAACGTCGTCCGTTTTTCTCCCGATGGACAGATCCTCGCGTCTGGTGCCGATGGTAAGTCACATTTATAGAGGATTGAAAAAAGTCAAGAAACCCAATGACTGTCACGTGATTGGCATTTTAATCGTGAGTGACATCCAATGTCTGGTACAACTAATGCAAAAGTGCAAGGAAGATTGTATTTTGTAAACTGTACATCATACACTACATCTGGCCAACTATTGAACAAACTATTTAAGAAACAATGGGATTGGTCATGGTATCATCAAATGTTGGAATGCAATAAAAAAGTCAGATAGATGTGAGTCTGAATTTGCCGTTGTACAGAAGTTGATCGACAGATGACAAATTTATTGTGTGGGAGGAGATTTGTACATGTGAATGAGTTGTAGGAGGACATCACAGTAAACTTTGTCGCTATTGATCAGCTAGGTCTGATAATCTTCTTCACTGAAAAGGAAACCGTGTAACCGTGGCAGTGTTTCAAGTTTGACGTCATTTATTTGAATCTTTTATCCTTAAGGTTTATAAAAGTAGAGAAAATAAATACAGAACTTGGAAAAAGACTCAGGAGGAAGCTCAAAAAAGCTCCATATGGCTTGAGAAAGATACCTCACAAAACAAGATTTACAATAGCAAAAGACATGCAGTGTGCAAAAAAGAGTAAGAAGAAACCAAAGCCCGCCCCAAAAAAACAATAAGTAAGAATGCAAAAAAGTCAACTACGTTTACTCATCAGAAAAAATCTGAGAATTCTCTAAGCGAGTTCAAGGAGTAACAAATATCATACTGGAGGGAATTCCAAACAACGGGACCAGTAAAACAAATTGTTTGTTGATAAGAATAAGTCTAAGTAATGGAATGGAAAAATGTGTCATGCTACGTGTAAGGTGAGTGTGTGTCTCTCGACGAAAGTGGAACATGGAACTGAAAATAGACGGAAAACTACTGCTACAGTATTAATGCATAAAAATACCAACTTGATATTAATGAATATCAAAAACATGGCGAAGGATGAATTTGGTAAACAAAACATGGTTGGTATGAGATGGTAGTTGACCATAAGGCAAAGAGCTCTCTTTTCTTTTCCTTCTGATCCTGAAGCATTTGTAAGCAACTTTTAACCATTATCACATTGTCATGGTAACAGTCCTCATATTTTTGATCTAGTTGAATAAAGATACAAAGAAAGGATGAGCACTGTGTTTTCACCAAATCATGAATTACAGCTGTTCATACCTTCGTGCAAAGCAATGACAAGTTAGAAGACAGGGACTAAAGGTCATTAGATGATAATTGGTGTAAAGTTGGTTTGATTTAACATTAATGAAAAAAAACTCAATTGTTACCTTCCAAAATGGAATGCTAACTCAAACTCGTGACATATTTTTTACAGCAGACTGAAAAGAACTTTCCCCTCTGACATTAATTTTTGGTTTCAATGATAACCGTAACCTTTGTAATCATGCATATGTGTATGTGTGTGCATGTATGGGTGTGTGTATGTGTGTAAATGTCTGTGACGTCCTTTGTAAACACGCTATCTCAAGAACGGAAGCTTGGACGGATCTCATTTTTGGTATGTAGGTGTCCCACATTCAGTAATAAAATGTGATTGTTTTTAGTGGAGGTCAAAGGTCATTTCGGATCAACAGGCAGCATCAAGTTGTGGAAACCTTGTAAACAAGATATTTCAAGAATGAAACTTGAACAGATCTCATATTTTATTGTATAGGTGCATCACATTGAGTAGGAGAACCCTATTGATATGTGGTGTCAACAGAAGGCAAATTGTGGAAACCCTGTAAACATGATATCTCAAGAAGGGAAGCCTGGGCAGATCTCATGTGTAATGTGTAGATGTTGCATCACTGTAATATGCAGTTGTGCATGTTGAGACATGATGTATATCAGTCATCATAAATCAGATTTATAACAATCCTCCTAATGAAGTCATACAAACCACAATGCCTTAGTGCATTTTGGTTCTCTTTCTAATATGGCCTGCACAAATCACATAGATCTGTGTTTAGAGTGCCAGAGATATTTGAATTCGACATAATGCAGGGACAGCAGGTTTGAGTTAATGGGATTAGATGATAGTAGGTTGATAGTTAAGTAGACAGTTTCTGAGGTAGGTGGGTAGGTAGATAGGTAGGTAGATAGGTACAGTAGGTAGACAGATAGGTAGGTACGCAGGTAGTGCACCCACCTGTGTTCACGTTAATACGTGGGGACTGCGTGAATCCCGTATTTGCCTCCTAAATCCTGCACAAAGATAAATCTTGTGAGCAGGAAAAGCATGCACACTTTTCTACAGCTGAGGTTGCTCTTCAAAAGATGCAATAACTTGCAAAGGACTTTTTACCAAGTGACAACTCCCTCCTTGATTTTGAAAATTCCTCCCAAAATATTTTTTTAGATCATGATTTCCCTCCCATGTTCAATTCCATAGTGCTAACACTGGTACCCATAAATATGACTTCCATAAAACTGAATTTTTTTTGGAAGTATGTATGGACATGGTGATTCACGATGTGCTCTAATTTAGGTATACAGTACATGCCTAATTTGTCACATATACAATGTAAATTTAGTGAAAGTTAGGATGTAGATGGCAATATCAGAACTGGTCGGGACCTGACATGGTCTGTCGGGAATTTGATGGAAACGCCAACGGTAGTATGGTAGTTAGGGAAGAAGGATATTGGAAGGTATTATTTACCCCTTTTCACTATTGGTATAATTGTCTCTCTCTCTTAGATGGCCTGTGCATCCTTTGGCGACTCCAAGATGCGACGTCTGGGGTGCCATCTTTCGGTAAAGAGGAGGGCGAGGAAGATGACAAGGAGACATGGAGTGCCTTCAAGACACTTCGGTGAGTTACCATGACAATAATGTCACCGAAGAATACATCCGCCGAGTACTTTAGGATGGTCAAGCAAAAGGATGTAAGAGACAGGCTGAATTCTTTACAATCTGCAAATGCTTGATGGTCGAAAATCATCGCTGTCTCTGTAGTTTATCCACACATAAAAGAAAAATTGGAATGGTAAAAAGGTGGGATTATAAATAACAATGTTAGCAATTCATAACATGAAGAGTACTCAGTTAAATTGTATGAAATCAAAGTCAAGTGACCAAAACCAACAAACTTAGATTAAGATAACATTAGCCTGATGGACTATGTCCTGGCTCTTCGATCGATTAATTCGATTTCTATCTGTTTTTTTTTCTCTGTTGCTAGCGGTCACTTTGAGGACATTTACGACATCTCCTGGTCTGCCGACAGCTCCCGATTGATTACAGGATCTGTGGATAATAGTGCCATCATTTGGGATGTCAAGAAAGGTATGTAAATCGTCGTGGAAATCCAAAGCAATATTGTGAGTTGCTTTGTTTCCAAAACTAAGTTTTCCTTCCAAAATAATGCAATGTATACTGGGTTGAAACATAGTTGCATTGCATATTAATGTTGGCAATGCA
The DNA here is from genome assembly GCA_009801055.1 of Stichopus horrens. NCBI lineage: Eukaryota > Metazoa > Echinodermata > Holothuroidea > Aspidochirotida > Stichopodidae > Stichopus > Stichopus horrens. The sequence goes on from VJOZ01035463.1 coordinate 5,453, forward strand.
TATTCATTGACAGAGTTGAAACTTTTGTTTTTAATTGTTTAGATAACTTTTATTCTGTTATCTGATGGACAACCTTATGACAGCACCTGGTTGCTCTTAAAAAAATTTAAGGCATTACAGTGGAGGACTTTGTTTCTGTAGTTTCTGTACTTTGTCAAATGATAATGGTGATGCCACATACTGTAACTGCAAGAATACCTATTTTACTTGTGAATTTAGTCTTATCTTTAACAACTAATCAACACCTAGAAAAACATTTTTCAGTACAGAGGAGGAGAGTGCAATAACCACATTGATCACCCATTTAACATTGTCTATGTCTCTCAAAGACCAATCACAGTTACCCTTACAAAGCCCAACACTTTCTCAGAAATGAATCAGCCCTTTGCTGTTTGCTGTCAGTGATTATTTTCATTTAGGGTTTGGTTTATTTTTGTCAACAGGAGATAAGGTTCATTTATTCAAGGACCATAGAAGTTTTGTCCAAGGAGTGGCCTGGGACCCTTTAAATCATTTCTGCGCCACCATCAGCTGTGACAGGTAGGTCCAATGTTTCAGGGACCCTGTCGGAGATTCGATTTGTGTGCAATGTTTCATCTTGATGCCTTCATTCTCTAAAAAATTAGAAAAGAGATAATTCAGGATGACTTATTTATTCATGGAACCGGAATTGACCAATTCCCTTTTTTGTTTCTTCCTAATTCCATTTATCTTCTGCCTTGTGATTTTTTCTGTAATTTGATTTTATTTTTCTCTCTCAAAATCTTTGATCACTGTAACATTTAAAACATTGAAATTTATTTTTTTTTAATGACATTTATAAGAGTTTCTTTGAGTTCTGAGTTATTTGCACAATATTTCATCCATTAATTCCTATGTTGTGCCTGAAATGTTGCCAAATTTTCACGTCGCCAGGATTTATTCACGTATTGATAGGATGTGACTGTAACGATTTAAATTGTTGCTCAGTGTATTCGTGTGCAACTAGGACGTGGCCATAACACTTACTGTATGATTATTGTAAGAATGCATTAATGTTTTATTAGGATGTAACTAGTAACACTTAAGAGTGTTGCTCATGTGTTTCTACCAGGATGTAGTGTTCTATGTTTTCATGTGTTACCAAGATGTGACAGGTAGCACGTAAGGCTGTTTTGTTCATGTATCCATTATCAGCATGTAACTCATTGACTGTAACACTTATGATTGTTGTTCCATGTTTTCATGCGTTACTGGTAACACTTATAGTTGTTCTATGTATTAATGTGTTATCAGGATTGTGACTATATAATTTGAAGGCTTTAATGCAATACACATATTAATGTTCATTAACATTCTTTTTCACATTTCATTATGACCTCATTCCATCATTCAGTTAATTAGATGAAATCTGTAAGGTGCTTTTGTTTGAGAGATTATACAATGGATAACATCATTTGTAGGATAGTTGTTCAATGCTTCTTTTTTGTTGTTCAATTCTCCTATTTGGTTTCTTTTAATGTTCTGTTTTGTTGTCCAGTGTTTCTTTTGTTGATTTATCTTTCTATTGTCAGTAATTTTAAAAGTGTATTTATTGTATTTTGTGCTGTGTATGTATTATTCATTACCAATACAATTATTCGTTCAAAAATTGAAAAAAGAAGCATTCCCCAGAGCAAGTAACTCTGCTGTAGTTATGTATTTGTATTACAAACTTCTTTGATATATTCGGGATATCTTTGGGATCTTCTGGACCTGCATCAGCCCATCTTAGAAGTTTCTCTTATCAGTCTCACTTCTGAATGCTATTAATCACCCTGGTGAAGTAACACACACACCAAAAATAGCTGGAGCAATAGAATTTCTCCTCGTGTTTCCCTTCCAGATCGATGAGGGTTTACAGCCTGCAGAACTTCCGCTGTGTTTACAACGTTTCCAGGTTTACATTGAAGGTCAATGATAACAACGGAGAGGTATGCAGTCTGGCATTTTATTTCAGTGATACCTTTTTTCTTTGTCAATTGCATGCTTTCTTTGCTCAATTTCAGAATCAAGACAAATTATTTCCAAATATCCATTTGAAAAGTTTGAATTGATAAATGCTGCTGCAGTTGAGACGACTGTGATAGGCCCGTCTTCCTTGCATATATTTTCTTGTTCAGTCACATTGTAGTGCTGGTCCATCGCATTACTTATTTCAACAGCTGAGTGGACTGAAGTCGATAAACTTATTAATAACTTGCTAATCAATACACAATACAATGCACCCCCTCTTTTGAGGACCCAAAGAGTGAATCGATCCTTCGTCAACTACGTTAGAGGCATGAGTTATGATGACTAGGTAACAGAGACTCTGCTCCTACAACATTGCTGTCATGTCAGAAGTCAAACATTGACACATGCTGCTTTATAAAGAAACCCAGAAACTTCAGTCTGTTTATCAGTATCAAGGGGTATCTTGCCCCTTCTGTCTTTACTTCCAAAGGATTAGATGTTTTTTTTTTTTTTTTCATTTTGGTTTTGTAAGCAATATTATTGTAATGAGCAAAGAGTACTAAACTTTAATCAGTCATTTTTAAACTGGGGCAGTTTCTGGTTGATTCATATTTACTCATCACTATGTATTTTTCTCTCTCTTAAAGGTTGTGTGACATGAAAATGGCATTTTGAAATAATGGCTTTATTAGTCTTTAAAAGTGTTGAAAATAGTGACAAGTTCCATCGTAATCCATCGTATATTGACAAATTTACTAACAGTTTCCTCTTTTGTACCTACATCAGGAATAATTTTTGGCTTCGTATTCAAATTTATGACGTCAAGAGAGGGGACTTGCATCATATGCTATCCTTTGTTTACTTCACCTTTGTTAAATGGACATTAGAAAATTTTGTATTCCCCGAGAGTTTTGTTTTGGAAGCATGCATTTTCTTTTTTACAAATATTGATGTCACTTACCAGTGTGAAACCCAATAATAAAGTATTTTAGAGAATATAATAATAAAACGTTAACAAAAGAAATACTGAAACTGTGCAACACTCCATCCACTTCATCATAGTTGCATTTCCATTAAACTTTGAAAAAGCCATATTTCTCAAAAGAGGTAGTAGATTCCAATCGAATTTCAATCATGGTTTCACTCTGCAACTTTTGAGTAAGGCCAGCTCTTTTTAGATGGGTGTCACACAACCTTTAAAATCTGAATGTACCAGTCTTCATCATTTTTCAATATTGTTTTACTATTCATTTGAAGAAAATTTCTCAACTTTCCTTCATTTCAGAGCCAGAAGAAACAGATTCGAATGTTTCACGACGATTCCATGAAGTCCTTTTTCCGTCGTCTGACGTACACGCCAGATGGCCAGCTGCTTATCGTCCCCTCGGGCTGCATAGAAACCGGAGATGCCGTCGCCAACACCACTTTCGTGTTTTCTCGGCTGTCGTATTCCAAGTGAGCTGTCAATCGAAATAAAAAAATAGTTGAATGAATACCACTTTGCTACATTTGCCGGGAATTTTCATCACTTTGTCTGGTGGGTAGCTCTTCCGTGCAAAACTGCCACATAGGAGAATAAACAGGTCAAGTTTTGGTGAAATTTGCTGATGCAATTTGACAAAAATTAGCCAAAAATCGATGTTTTCAGTTTACCAAGGGACTAATTTTAGAAGCAGAGTCATCATTGTCTTAAAATGAGGACTTTGTTCCTTTGAAGTGATAAGATTCAGAAAAAAAATTTTGACATGGCCAGGCTCATTTTGGACGGTGAGAGGAGGTCTCTGTATCATTCTGCCCGAGAGAGAAAGTCTTTACTCAGTAGTTAGAAACTGGTCCTGGTAGTTAGCAACTGCTTGGAAATTGTTTGGAGATCTTACGTCGTTTAGAAATGTATTTTAAGAGCACTTTACAAGAATCTGTTACGAGAGGTCACTCAAGTTTGACCTGCATGATGATTATCATGCACCCCCTCTCCCACCTTTATGATTCAGATGGAGGGTGTGTGGGTGGGGGAGGGGTGGTGGCTGTTGGACCTATGTCAAGAGAATTTTCCATTTATGTCATGCACCTGTACTGTCATGTACTGTCAAAAATTTGTAAGTTTGATATGTTTGTTGAATAGGTTTTGTACGTATAGTGTGAAAAATCTGGGTCCAAATTTCTAGATTTGGTATGATTTTATTTTGCAGGCCTATTCTTCATCTGCCTGGACCGTCAAAGGCAACAGTAGCTGTGAGATGCTGCCCCATCCTCTTCAAATTGAGAAAATCTTCTCATGCGGAGCAAGGTTTGTTTTAATATTCTTGTATTTTCTTAATTCTTTTTTTACAGACCATCCTCATTCTTTGACCTGGTTGGTGATGATTAAAGTTTTTAGTTTCTTGCATCTGTAAATGAACCTGTGAAGTCAGGTTGGCATGTGTGTGTGTGTACACTGCATTAGGACAAAGTTATGTAGAGTAAAATCCCCGTTTATTGGAACCCTGTTTATCTGAAATCCCGTTCATCCAAACTGGCCGATGGATTTTGCGAAACTGACCTCCTAGGCAAGCTTTGTCAAATTTCAGCATAGATTTAACATTTTGTCTCCCTCTTTACTTTTTCGATTTTTATCGCAGTGAAACATGTCTATTGTTAGGCCGATGTTTATCTCTACTACCAACCTCAACCATCAAACTGGAGAATGACTAAACGATTTAGAATTATTCTAATTCTTCTCTCTTTTGTTTCTTTGTTGTCCATGTATAGAGGCACAGCAGAATCATTAAGTCAATAGCCTACCGAAGTGTACCAAGGCTAGGCTATTCATACACAGCTCTGCGAGTGTTAGGCTTAGCGCTTACCAGCAGCTCTTCTTCTCCCTCTTATCAATGGAAAATTTAAATTAACTGTGAAGAAGAACGTCAATTAGACTTAAACGTGGGGATGTTGTAGCTGAGATGATAAATCCATTAACATTTACAAGCTTGTGAGATAGTCCAAGGTCCAAATGGGCAATTTTATGAAATCATGCAAAATGCTACTTCGTCCACAGAGAAGAATGTTCCTTGTCTGCATATTTTGCTTTACAGTGTGGAAGATTTTTGAATAGCATTGTGGTATTGGAACCCTTTGCAGCGTTCAACATTTATGGGTCTACCTTAAGGTTGGGCCATTAATTGTCACGTTATGAAAGTGATAGTGTCTCAACAGATTGTACATTATAGTGTTGTTTTTTCAGATAAGTACTATGGTTAGCCAAGTACCTTTGACTGATTAGCAATCTTTGGGACAAAGTGGGGCCCAAACTTTTTGAGGATTTGATAAATAATGGATTAACTTCCTTGATTCTAAGTGAGACTAAGTGACTACAGTTAAGTTAAAATAATCTTTATGAAAAGAACCATAGTGCACATAGAGCTCTTGTTCCCCACCGAGTAAAGACTGAATTGTTCTAAGTTTGAAATATTTTGTTTTCATTTGTATCATAAAGATTTGATTGCATTAAGGCTTGTAGTTTAAAAAAATGGTTTTAGACATAATTTTAGATGCGTCTGAGAATTATTTCCAACAATATTGTGACATTAATGCAACTTTATGCTGTTTTTGACATGTCTACTGCTGTGCACATGCTGGGTAAGCTGTCTGTCCACCCATCAGTAATGTAGCAGATGTATCTACGTGTAACTAAATTTGACAACACACATTCAAAGCGCTTTGCAAATAATTCAAACCCGAAAACAAGACGGAATTAAATCCAGAAAAGAGTAGGAAGAAATAGGTCAAAAAAGAAAAGCAAACAAATTTGGTAAAGAAAAGTGCAGATAAAGAAGGTTGTGGTGCCAATAACAGAGAGGAACTTCACAAAGCTGGATGAATTTGCGATTGTCAGCCGCTAAGCTCTTGGCAATTGTCAAAAGATGTTGGTCATGCCTTAAATCGATGTAATGTACCAAACAGTGAAATATGTCTTTCAATGTGAGCTTGTAATATAGTCTCACCTTTACAGGGTATTTTCGCTTTCCATGTTTGAAATATGTGAAAGTCACTAGTTTGAGATATAAGGGTATTAATGACCGTCATACCCGTCCCTGTCATTCAGGCGCTCAACCCTTCCGTGACAAATTAAGAGAGTCCTTCCACAGAGTAAGCAAGGAAAGGTTCATTGGTGTTTTCAGATCCTTGATATGAAACCTGTAATGTACCGTAAATTTGCAAGAATACACAAGTTCCAACAATATTTCCAGGAAATCCTGGGAACGCTATTCAGTTTCTTTCATTTTCCATTCTATGATAATGCAGTTTGAGGATCATTGATTTCTTTTTTTTTCAAAGTTTCACACAAGATGCCCCAAAATACGTGCAGAAAAAATGAAAGCGAGTGAATGAACGACCACATATGAAATTACTGGGCTGCACTGCCTGTAATAAGTTTAATATTTGCCCTAATTTCTAAATTTGTTTCATTTTTTTGAAGATGCGGAAGAAATGGATACTTCCGAGCCGTCAGAGAAAATGGATCTCGGGAAGGAGGAGATGAAACAAGCTGCCAAATCTCCAGAAAAGACAGAAACAGATGAAACCGAACCAAACCTCTTTGAGTGAGTGGCACAAACATCTTTCAGATTTTCTCTAGACGTGAATTTAAACAGACAGTTTGCGACTGCCATGAATGGAGAAAGTTATGATGCATTATTTTCAGTTGACGAGATTCATTTTGTGTCCCTTCTCCGTGTGGCACGTCAACTTTAATATAAACGTGATAAGGGAAATATACAAGAGGTTGAAATGTTTCGGACAGACAGGAAGGTGAGGGATGAGATTCGTACTTCTTCCTAGTTGTACTTGTCGACTTTTGCATGACTAAATTCTGTCAATTTTATTCTTTTCTTGACAGTCTACCATATCGAATGGTTTTTGCCGTTGCTACGGAAGATTCCATATTACTCTACGATACTCAACAGAGCATTCCGTTCGCTTACGTCACTAATATTCACTACACTACTATCTCTGATATATCCTGGTAGGTTTCGAAGATACCTTTTTCATTTTTTGTGGTCTGAAGTTCTCGATTTGTTCCTTAAAAAGGGAAGCATTGAGTGATTTATGGCATTGCGATGTTGGATGATTCTTAGCAGTTCACGATAACTGAGACAAATTAAATAAGGTTCTGATGGATTTGTGAAGTTAGTTGATACACTTGTTACTCGAGTTCTCCATGTCCCCCCCACCCTCTGAATCGGTAGCCTTATGAAGACGGCATGGTTTTGACATGTGTGCCACCTATGTGTCGAATGTCAACGATGTGTCTTTTTCACCCGGGGTAAACAATAAATGATTCTGGGGCTTATGGGTGCATTGTTTCACAAGATATGTCAATCATGACTCCATGGGGAGGGGGGAGAGGGGGATGTACAGATCCCCTCCGACTTGCATTGTTTGAACGGCTGATCATTCCAGATAACAACTCATGTAATGGTGCAAACAAATGTCCCAAATTTGTCAAAATTTTGGCCATAAATGTTTTGCAGATTTTCAAATTTTGTGAGTTGTGTTCCTAATTACTGTATGAACTAAAGTATTCTACTACTGGGTGCATACTCATCAAGTTAAATGTATCGTCTTGTCTCCACTTGGTGGGAGATCTTTCCATGTGCCACAGCATGCATTCGTTGCAGCTTTCCAAGGCCCACGATGCTGTTTTCTTACATAACATTTCAGGACCTCTGATGGTTCTTGGTTGACTGTCTGCTCCACCGATGGCTACGTAACGGTAATATCTTTTGAACCAAACGAAATTGGGGAGATCTATGAACCACCTAAAGTTGTCGTGAAGCCTCCGGTCGTCGAAGAAACTGAAGCAGTGGAGGTGACGACAAAGCAAGAATTGACCAATCAGGTCTCTCCCCCAAGAGAAACGGTTTCTAATTGTGAAAGACCAATGGAGGTAGCAGAGCATTCCAAACCTGCTGAGAAGGAGAATTTGAAAGAAAACCTGAAGGCAGCTTTGAAAGCAGACTATCTTGATAAGATTAGCACTGGAGCTAATAAAGCTCCAAGGCGCATAACCACAACACTCATTTCCAGTCCCCAGACTGAGACACCGGTCATTTCTGTTGCTAAGGAGAATGTGGTTGCACCTAACAATGATAAAACTGCTCCCACCCGCCATTCCGCGAATGGAAGTGCCCCGAGGAGGATAACACCGACACTGCTGAGCAGTAGTGCAGTTAATTCTACAGTGACAGGGTAAGCTCACATTTGGACGTTTCTACCATTGTGATAAAAGGAAAAACGTAAACCCCCATCAACTGTCCACGTAGAGATCAACTCTTTGAATACCTAGCTTCACAAAAGTATCCTGGTGGTGATAATATTAAAGGAGATGGGATACTCTATATACAGGCTTGTCCCCTTTTTCTGACTTGTATAATAAGGCAACATGTTCTTTTGGGCAGGATTGGGATAAAGTTTTGACAATCTGCAAAAGGTGTGGCCCTACCTGTTTTAACCCGGGTGAGGGGGCTGGCTACATCGCCATCTTTAAACTTGGTGGAAGGCCACACAGGTTGCAAGCCCACTGTCTTTTACAATTCTCTTCATACTTCTTTACTGTAAAGAAACAAATGTTGCAGCACAGGAAAGTGTAACTATTGAGACACAAGAATGGTATTAGTGAAATAGAAGCATGCAGGCAGACATATCTATGGCAAGGTTAATGTCAAAATTGTTAAAAATCTGTAATATTGGCATATGCAGTAAGCTTAAGATTTAGCATCAATATACCAGTTATCACAAGCTTTCATTAATGGATAATATCTTTATTACCTTACATTTTTTTTTTTCTAAATTGTTTTTTTTTGGGGGGGTGGGCTGCAGGCTGCATTTGGCATGCTGGCTTTAGGTTGGCCACCCCTGATCAACAGGGTCATTATAGAAACTGTAAAATGTAGTTTATAGTTTAAAAGAAAGAAAGAACCACATAATTCTCAATAAAAGAAAGTGAATGTGAAGGTTTAACTCAAAAGTAAAAAGGTGTCATGTTAGTCAAATGGTCCTTGTTGTGATACTTGAGCAGTTTTACAATGGGTGAACTGGTACTGAGACAAGTTCTGAAAGCTGTTCAGGATGACACACCAAAGATTCTTTCATCCTTCTACATTTTTTTTCAATCAGTTGGACATATTTGATGGTATTGGTTTTATCATGTACTCCTTTAAGTAGGTAGAAATAACTGCATCCCCCCAGAAGCTGCTGAATGAAAGCTGTTAAATGAAAGCTGCTAAACGAGTGCTTTGGGAGATGCTTCATCACAAACTCAAGCTTTCATTGACACTTAAATGTTTTAAACCTCTTCCACGTTTTTAAGCTAGGTATGCACGCTGCGATGCTTTGCTTGGCTACGGTTCACCAAAATAGATAATTTGTTTTGGGTTTATTTTAGGACACCCACCACGACTGGTTCCAGTGTGCTACAGAAGCCGTCATCGTCTTCTACATCACAAGGTATGGTGTAGTAGTATTCCATACTCAGGAACAAATGCAATTCCACTGCAAACTCCAAAATAAGCAACTGTGGAGGCTGAGCACATGGGTCAGTTGTACCATATGTGCTTTTTTAACTACCACATGAAGCCAGTGCAACATATGAACCTATGTCACAACTCTCAGCCAAACCTCACATGATATCATACATCTTTATCCCTTCTCAAGAGGAACATACTCTAACCATTATGGTATATCTGGATATCACGTCATGTTCTATCATGCAGAAAAGGTCTTCTCGAGACATGATTTTAGCACATTATGTGTATTTTGTGAGGACTAGGTGCAACTATTCAGTTGGTAATGAATATTAATTGCTCATCACCCTTCTTGCTGTCGTTTTGGAGCAAACCAAACGCTTTATGGCATGAAGAACTGTCACATCAATATAGGCAGTATGATAACCAGCATTTGTCACTCTAACCTTGTATACTTCAGTATAATTGTTTAGCTTTTTAGGGTGGGGTAATTCAATTAAGAATGGTTAAGAGAATAGAATGGAGAAAATGTACTTGTCCAAATTGAGGAATTGGTACAATTTAGTACATAATTGGGAAGTCACATACTGAAAAAGGGTAATGACTCCTGGGCTTGATATTACTGTCATCAGGAGACTATCATTTTAATGAGGAACCATGTGAAAATCATAGCAAAACTACAAAAGATAGAATAGCCAACATTTGCCATGAAAGAACAGCAGATACTTGACACGACAGAACGGCTGACATTGGCAAGACAGAACAGCTGACACTTTCGCACAACTCAAGGACAGTGGAACTTAGCACAACAGAACAGCAGAAATTTGACACGACAGCACAGCCGACACTTGACATGACAGAACAATGGACATCTGACGTGACAGAAAAGCAGACACATGACGCGACAGAACAGCCGATACTTTCGCACGACCATAGGACAGTCAGCACTTGGCGCAACAGAACAGCAGAAATTTGACATGACAGCACAGCAAACACTTGACATGACAGAACAGTCGACATTTGACACATCAGAACAGCAGACACTTGACACGACAGAACAGAACAGCCGACACTTGACACGACAGAACAGCCGACACTTGACAGAACATCTGACACATGGCGTGACAGGACAGTCGGTACCTGGCTCGACAGAACAGCCAACACTTGACAGAACAGCTGACACTTGACATGACCAAACAGTCCACACTTGGAACGACAGAACTGTGGACACATAACATGACAGAACAGCTGACACTAGATGACAAATGAGCTGGCACTTAATAGAACAAACGACACTTGACATTAAAGATCAGCCGACACTTGGCTTGAATTAACAGCCGGCACTTGGCAAGTCAGAACAGCCTACACTTTCCATGACATAAAAGTGGACACTTGACTTGGAAGAACAGCATACACATGACATTACAGATCAGCCAATGCCTGACATTAAAGAACAACTGACACTGGACATAACATAGCAGCTATTCTCATTACAGAACAGAACAGCTTTCACATGACATAATATAACAGCTGGCAAATGGCACAACAAAACAGCCTAACTTGACATTATTGAATAGCTGACAGTTGGCACTACTCAACAGCCAAGATTTTACACGACTGAACATCCTAGATATTTAATGATAAAACAGTGAACACTTGACAGAACAGAATTGAGTAAGTTTAGATTTAAATGGTTTAGTTGAGATGAAAACAGACATTGATCACACTGAATTTGTCTGTCCCCAAAAAACGTCAATAAAAGTGAAATATTCTGGGCTTTAATGTTTCGATTTAAGTTCCATCTTTTGCAAGTCTGGCATAACTTGAAAGTAGACCAATCACTTTCAAGTAGTGCAACACATTCGTTCTACATACCTTCACCGTCAGCTAACGCCACAAATTCTCGTCATTCTGATTAACATTTGTTTGAAATTTATTTCACAGGAAGCCACCAACCAAGGAGAATCACCTTGACGACCATTGATGTACCATAAACTCTGTAATTTTCCATTCTTACGGAAGGAAATTCAAGGTAACCTGCTCCTCTGAAAAATGCAGCCATTCAAAAGCAATCCAAGTGCTTTGCCACAGGACGCTCTCTTCGTGGACAAAATGTTTAACCTTATCCTCTGACAGATTACTCATGTTTAAACACTGGCGTGAAGATCAAATCATCTGAAAAGGTGCTACTTTGATTTTAATTGAAGAGGAATGTTGGCATTGACTGTCCAAGAACTAATACAAAATTAATCTAAACTACACTATTTTGGTAAGCGGTCATGATGGTCATCAAATATGTGGTAGCATTTAGTACTTGCACCTGGTCGAGATTCAGTCTTGCAGTTCACAGTCAGTTGGGTACGCAGGGATGCAAAAATTAACTTCCGTCAGGCTACATGTTGTAAAATCATAATTTGTCATTTTGTTTGGAACTTGAATGTAACACTGTGTATGGGATGTTCAGGCATGACAATTGATGTGTTCTTCAAGATGTATGATTGTTCATTGAACAATGGAATGATTGGGTCTGAAAGAAACCTTTAAGGTTAAAGTTTTGTCACATGAACAATGCATTTAAGTGAAACTTCAGACCCAAGTGATGATTTCAAAACCAGGTCCTGATAACATCAGACAGGTAACTGGTATAGATTCTGCTAACTGTATTGAACAGCACCACGATCATTGCTTCACGGAAAAAAAAAAAAAACTTACAGAGAGAACAGGGTTGGGGAGTAATAAGACGAGAGTAGAGGGTTGGGGAGGGGATTTTTAATTATATTTATGATTAGTGAATTACTAGTCTATTAATAGTGATACAATATCCAACTTTAGGGTGGTGATATAGTAGATGGAGGTTAAAAGTTGGAAGGGAATGTGTTTAGATTTATCATTTGAAGTAGAGACTTTGGCAAGGCTTGAGATAAAGATCAAACAATACACATAAACATATGAATGATTTATATAATGTATATATTTCACAACTTTTTTATCATCTTTTCCACAATACTTTGCACTCGCTCATACACACTTTGGTGTGTCATGTATGGGGCAGACACCCCCTCTCACCCCTCTCATTGAACTGCAAACTTTTTTCTGTCCCCCCCAAGCAAGATGATAGATAAACACACTGTTAATCAAGATTAAAATTATTGCTGCAACATTGATTTAAAACAAAACAGCATATGTTAATTGTGCACTTGAGAACAAAAATGTTAGTGAGGCTAGCTCGATAAAGAAAAGACCAGCCTTCCTTCTTTTGAGAGCTATTATAAGTTGTCACAAACCTGCAGCGGGTCTAACAGAATGTCTGACGTGGTATTAGACATTGGTGGCATGGGTGCATCTTTCAGGAGGAGGGGGGGGGGAGTGAGACTCAGGTGGTGTTCATATCACTACCATGCTAGCTAGTATGTGTGTGATGATGGGATAAGCAACTAGAAGAATCCTTAAATATTCATCTCAATTTTCTGGTGACTCACTTGGCTGGACATCTAGTAGTGTTCTGATTATGATTCTTACAATTTCTGTTAGTGGCTACCATCCATTAACCATATTCAGCATGCTCTTGCGGCACCCCAGGAGAAAATCACCTCTGTCCAGCCATGCCGTGACTGGTATCAAATATGTAGCAGATCATGCTAAAACAAAGGCAACTTGCACACATGTGAGAAATAGGGAAGTGCTAATGGAGACAAAGGCTAATTTGCCTAACATGAACTCACACACATCAATAGGACCGGTGATATTCAATTTGAAACCCATGGCAATACCTTCACACAGTGATATTAGTTTGCTTTGCAAACACTGACCCTACATCTAAAGCACAGGCCTATAGTGTGGTATTCCCTTGATATTGAATGAATGATACGAGCAGGTCAGACGGAATCGTGAAGGCTTTGTTACCACGATGCAACCACCTCCAGGTAGCTTTTAGCTCTACAGGGAAGAGAAGCAATAGGGTATCTATACTTAATTAAATCAGACTGTGATATTAATCTCAATGACAATTAGAACATAGCTGATTGCAGATTTGCTGTCTTGTTGAGGGTCAACTGTATTTCTACATTTATAGATGTGCAACAATGCAAAAGGGTGAAGTGATGTGCCTAGTGCCCAAAAGTACTTTTACAACATTTTAATGCTGTGCAGTAAGATATGAATAACTGGGGAAAAAAACACATAAATACATCCAATTCTCATGATCACCGGTCTCGCTCGAAAACAGATAGATCGTCGTGACGACCAGATGGGATATTAATCATACGAGTTCCAGTTTTTTTTTTTTTGTAGTATGTCTGCGGGTGATTAAATGTAATCCCTTGCTGGATGTCAATTGGAGCAATCCCCACTTTGGTCACTACAACTATGCACCGCATGACTTACACAGAGGCACTCTTAATTGGGATCAGAGATAATCCATTGTTGGTAAAGAGGCTACGACCCACTTTTTATATGTGCCAATCACGAGAAAATCGTTCAGCTGAGGGCTGTGGTTACAGTGTATTACCGTTAATAGGTAATTCAGTTAGCTTTTGTGTGTTGGTGTATTTCTGCATGAGTGTGTATGTGTGTTGCTGAGGAATCTCATAAAGATTGGTAGTATAAGAACCATGGAAACAATTCTTCACATTCAGCCAAAAATACAGTTTAAAACCCAAATGTCTTTTTCTTTCTTTTTATGTGCTTTCTGATATTTATGATTTTGGTCAACGAGGAAACACAAAACATTCGGAAGAGACTTGTGCATGTGGTTCAGTGATAAGCTGACACTAGATTTTTAATCTGGCTCCCTCTTTTGCTAATGAGTTTTAGAAGGCAAGGTTACAAACAAGAAGAAAAAAAAGCTCATTCCAAATGTATGCTGAAAAGATAGTATTGATGAAGAAGGGCAGAAAATCAAGAAAAATTTTCATTCCTGTCCCCCCCCATTCTGGTGGCACAGATGTTCCCGCTGAATCACTAAGACCACCCATTTCAATGTTGTGTGTATTTATGGCTCAGCTGTCCACAATCTGCCACTCACATGATATCGTACTCAAATCATTCAGGTTAATTCTCAAGACATGACGCCAAGGGTGTTGCTCACTAAGCTTTACATTTCTTAAAAACAAAACAAATTGATTGGCTCATACTGTCCTTTGAAAGGACTTGCCGCTTGTAACAGACACCCAAAGGAGCTATCCAGTCCTTTGATAAAAAGACTAGCAAATTTAATTCAGTTAAACATGTGTAATCATAGAATCTGTAATAAAACAAGTGAATAAATATCACCCTCACTGGCATTTGCAGTCTCCACTGTTAACAAACTGTATAAGATTCAGGTTCAGCTTTTGTTCAAATATGTGTGAATATGAAGTAAACTTGAAATTCAGCTTTCTTCACAAGACCACAATTTTTTCCCTGTTTGTCAATAAACAAAAGCTGTTTTTGTTCCGGAGAACAGACACAATTTATAAAGTAAAACAATATGCCTCTTCCAATCAGATACTTGAAATGTTGGTAGCACAATTCACATCCCAAATCCTGTTTGAATTTTACGATGGTGTATGGAATCCCGTGGAAGTACAGTAGCCTCTCTTTGAATACATCCAATCTGCTGAAGTGCTGCATGTTATCTTTGCAGAACAAAAACAGCAGAACTGCTAAGGGCTCTTAGAAATTTGTTTCATGCCAGCAGACGTAGCAGGTGTCCTTAAGTGGCACTAAAGTTAACCGGATAAATCTTTTTTGGCTCAAATCGGTGATCCTTCAGCTACATGACCTTCAATGCTGTTCTGATCAGCGCTAAACTGGTCTTGCCAAGACATTCACACAAAGACACAGCAACAAGATACCTGCCGTTCAGTCTTGGTTAAGACAAAGGGCTTCTAATTGCCGCAGTAATTTCTTATCAGCATAACTTTGGGGTAATCAAACAGCATATGTTTGGGATTGCTAAGGATTTTCTAAGTATGATATTCAATATGCAGTTGCAGGCAAACATTGTTGATCTTACTGCAAAACATCAATAGTCTCACCTGGCCAGTCTTTGTGTACTTTCATCTGACAAAATTTTTTTTGAAGTCACATTGCATGGCCAGTGACACTGCATGACAATTTTAAATCACACGACCGGTGGACGACATTGCAAGACTTGTGACATAGCATGTCTGTTGATATTGAATAATGAGTGCCACTGCATGTGTAGCGATACTGTGTGACCAGTGATGTTGCATGTGTAGGGATATTACATGATATTACATGACTAACTAACATTACATGACTAGTGACATTGCATGCCATAGTGACATTGCATGACAAGTAACCATTGTATGACTAGTGACATGGTGTGACTAGTAACATTGCATGAGTTAAAAACATTGCACGACTAATGACATTACATGACTAATGACATTACATGACTAATGACATTACATGACTAATGACATTACATGACTAATGACATTGCATGACTAATGACATTACATGACTAATGACATTGCATTTCTTGAGGACATGACTTAGCTCAAGTTTTGGCCCATTGATGGCAAAGCTACATGAATCTTTCATATCATTCTTGATTAAAACGGGGGAATGCCAGACTAAAATCAGTTGGCAAAAACTGCTTTAGCAAGACAAACTTGAAATGAAACCATTACATGGCTGTTGCACATTTCCACAGTTTCAAGGCAAATATTAAAAACGATACCAACATTTTACCGACAGGTTTTGTATGATCTCTGACGTTAGTACCACCAAGGAATGACAGTTATGATCAGGATTGTCCAAGCTTGGACATTTTCTGGAGACACTTCACAAAATTCTACCAGTCATCACTGACAATTTAGTTATTGTCATGAAGAGGAACTTTCCATTATTGCAAATGAAAAGTTCTGTGAGTCACAAAGTTCAACTTCTCGAATGACAATTCTGAGGTTCAGCCATGGCACAACTTCCTCTTTCTGAAGATAGCAGCTTTCTCCAAGGAGTTACATTTAGACACTACAGAATACAGAGACTGTCTGTCAAGTTACTGGAATAACAAAGACCCCAAACATCTCATCCGGAGACGAGCTTTTCTGCATATTTTTGGTTTAAATTGCGTAAATCTAGTACAATCTGAAGGCATCTATGGAAGACAAGGGCATCTGGGAGGTGGGTGAGATAAAGAAACCTCTCTAAGAGGCTGGTCAAGCTGGACTGTAACTCCTGGACAGCCTCGGAATTTTGCAGTCCTCTTCGATCTGGATGAAAGAGAAAAAAAAATTTAATCAACGTTAAAGATTTTTCGTATCAAAAGCTTGTTCATGCACTGTGATAATCTTAATACCAAAATTCACATGTTTTGATTTACTTCTGTCTAGGCGTCTTGGCACATCTGCAGACTCATTATAGGATTCAAGTACTGGTGATTGTGTGACACCACTCAAAAGTGCTGTCTGATGTAATACCAGATGAGCACACCATTGTGATAACTGCAAAACTGAATTCAGTATTCTACGTCAGCATATTCCTTGGATTTTTGACCTCTGGAATATTTGCAATTGTTTATCACCTGATATTTCTGCCTTACTTCAGGTAGTTTTTTTCTTTGTTCAAGCCCTTCCTCCTAAAATATGTTTTTCATGATTTGTTGGCATTGTAGATGAAAATTGCAATTGTTGTGCTGACATGGTTACAAAGTGAGGAGTGCAGTGCATTTGAATGTTTCATGTAATTGCAGAAAATTAATTTCATTGCTTAGTTTAAAAACACATTAATATTATATGCAAAGTTAACTGAACTATTCACTGTGTTCTACAGTCAGCCCACTAAAATAATGAAAAGCTCATATTTTGAGTCTTGGAAGTACTGTCATGTTATTGCTCTAATTTCATGGATGTCTTTCCAACTGCATCCACCCCATGACAGTGACATATCCCTGGAGTAGTATGTGCCATATGGTAGAAGTGTTTCGCAAAAACACTGGGTCACAAAGGGGAGGCCGAGTTCAGTAGAAAGGTGATATTACTGCCATACAGTATTAGCTTGATCACGTCATTCAAACTTTTTGAAACTTCAATTTTCGTCAAACAAATCGTAGGTGAAATATTGCTGACCTGTCACACGTTTAAGGACTTTGTTTCAATTCCTGCCCAAAACTAGTTCTTATCGTTTGATCTCCGAAATAATATCACAGGGATATCTGAAAATCTGAAAAAGTGAGTTGCACTTTCTTTGTTTGCACTGACTGTAATAGGCCAAGGCTTTCAAAATGTGCAGTCATTTCCTTGAGCATGGAAAATTCCAAATTCCTGAGGCGAATGATACCGTATCTTTAGATCTATGACCATAGACTCTTTCACCTGAAATCGCCCTTACCAGAGGCCACGATGACTGACGCTTGCATCAGTGCCTTCTCTGTTAACGACAGCTTCAGGGACTCCATCAACTCTGAGACTTCAAACATGGTTTCTATAAAGCCACCGATTTCTGAAAAGAAGGAAGTAGGTTTCACATTCAATTAAAGCAGCCTGAAATGTTGTGAACTTTCAAGAGGTTACAAGGGGGCTCCTTGAACTATACGTATCTGAACTAGATTTCAAAGTCTACGCTACATTGAATGTTCTTTCAGGAAAGTCTCAAGTTTGGGATAAACACATGTTGGAGGGGTCCTTCTATGTCTGTTGAGCAAAACATTTTTTTTGTTCGTTCTGTGAATAACTATTTTTTTTTTGTCTGTGAATAATAACCACTTTGACAAAATGCATCATGAATTTGATATTTCAAACATAAGTGTGCACAGGGCAACGCTGCTATTTCGATACATTTTGCACATTCAGTCCTCAATACTCGGCAGCAAGTCTCGTGAACCTCCAAACAATTTTTCTGACGACTACTAGTAGTTCAAAGAGTCAGTCTGAACTATCCTCCGAGAGGCCAAAGGAATAGCAGTCTGTAAATTTGACGTTCATATTCACAAGCATGACTTGTACCCTCTCAAAGGGTAGCTTAAAAATTCACTGGTTTTCAAATTTGACTCTACAATTTGTCCGGTATTTGTCGGTACTCACCTGTGTCTTGTAATTCTTCCTTGGTGAAACTCTCCCCCCAGGAGAACTTTATCTCTCCCTGAGCGCCGTCGAGAAGCTCGCACATCTGTAGGAGAAGTACCTCGAAGCAGCCAGCCTTCAGGAGTGTCAACTGCACGGCATCATGGTGCAGAAAAAAAAGAGAGAAAAGACAAGAACGCTGTTATAAGGCACTTCTGAATTGTTCTACAAAGGGACTTATGTTGAGTTTAGGAAGAAGAATGCTCTTTTTATGTCAAAGAAGTGGATCCAGGGTGGATGGGGACTGTTGGATGACCATGGCAACTACAGCTAGCTCCCTTTACATGAAAAGATGTGATTAATACCAACTTGACACAACCAACTTATAGTAATGGTTGTGTGGGGGAAAAAGGAGAGCTTGTTTTCACCGAAAGATTATGGATGAACACTCTCCGGTATCCCTATCTAAATGTGTTTAATACTAGAATGTCTTGAACATGTTATGTCCATGTTCCCCTTTCCATCACAAACAGCCTCCCCCCTCCCCCCCCTGTATCTTTACTCTTCTATTTCATGCTTCTTTTACGATAGGGTTGATTTCATAGTCATAACTAGACGGTCTACAATGGCACCTTTTGAAGATGGTGTGTCTTCTCCGAAATACTGGGCCTAATCAATGAATCTTTTCAGTTTATTCCATAATAAATTAACCAAAGAGATCTTTTCCTTCATTCACCTGACAAAGAACGATTGACCAGACAAGGGTGAAATTCATGGAATAACCAATAGAAGCAGTATCTTTCCAAGAATGTCAGAACCAAGTTTGTTTGTAATCAGAAGGAGTCTTCAATTGTAAACTCCATCAACATTTACAGATTGCAGGGAACAAAACTTTTGCACCAACATAACGGGATACTTCCATCCCACATATTGGTAATGAAATGGAAAATTTGGTTTCTCAGGAGCCTGTATTCATGTTAAATTGCATTATGAGCATATTGTCACATGTTGAACCCCAAAGGTTCTGAAAACAATTTGAAGGATAAAGCTTCCCCCCCCTCCCTTGTAGAAGAGGAAACTCGGCTTGCACATTCAAGGTTTACCACACAAATTAGTACACTAACCTGGTCAGTCTGCATGATCGTCTCAAATCCCAGAATACTCTTCGCGAATGACACTATCTTGCTGATGGCTGGAGCAAATCTTCCCGAGAATTCCTCGGGCGATAATTCCCGTTGATGCGATTGACTGTTAGTGCCATTGTTGGTGTGGTTGTGTCTCTACAAAAGAAAGAGGACAAAAATAAGCAGGTTCCAAAGGAAAAATTCAAGGAAACACAAACGGGGATCTCGCTCGAGATTCCGACACATGGAAGTTCTTTTCAGTAGTACATTGACTTTCCTTTAAGGCATAGCATAATTTTTAACTTGCTCCTAATCTGACCTTTCAAATGATCAGGAAAATAGACCTGATTTGACATTTAAAGTCATGGAAGTTTGTTATTTACCTTATTTTTTTTCTTGACAATGTGGAGGAAACTACATATTATGTGCATACAGATGCCGTTTGGAATACATCGATTATTTACCATAAAAGTCTGCGGTGACTCCTTGTCGACCCTGCTAGGTCAGAACATAGTCCCTGGCTCATCTCATAGTACTTTCCACATCAAATCATTTTTTATCATTTACAAAGAAATATCTTGACCATTTTGATATTCAAAACCAAACGCAAGCTCCAAATACATAAATTACCCCATATAATATTAGATCTGACATTTCCAGCCTTAACTGCACAAACTGGATTTGCGGAGCTCTTAGGCATGGCTGTATTCAAAATCTGCGTGATAGCTTTTGTTAAGCATACTCATGACTGCTGGTATCAATCCTTGAAAGGGTTGGGGAGGGGAAACTCCCTTGTCACTTTGATACTGTACAAGGTGGTACAATCATAGTTCATAGTGAAGGGATTGATTTACAGGACCAAAAGATTTACAACATCCAGGATACCATAACATGTTCTTCACTGCCTCTTTCACACCTGTTTACAAATATACTTGCATACATTACCCCCCCCCTGCCACACACACACACTTCAGTTTCCTTTCATATTGGTTTATAAATGGTCCAAGTTAATTTCCCTTGGATCACATTTCTAAAATTGTTAAAAACTTCATGACTGCTAGCTATTTTTTTTTTGTTCAGAAAAAAAAAGGTAAAATTACTCGTCAAATAAAAACACACAGAGAGTAAACATGTGGATAGAAGCAGGTCTGGGTGAAGAAGAGTACATCACGTCAGCCTTGCTCGACTGAGCGTGATGGAATTTTAAAGTTGCATCGAGTAGTAACTGTACTCACTTTTTCATTTTCGCCTGACATGTGCTGTGTAATAATGACATGAAGGATCCCCTCCAAACATCTTCGTTGTGAGTCCATCTCCAGACAGTAAACTTTCGTCAGGGAGTCCACCATCTCTATCCTTTTCAGAAGCTCCTTTGAGCTGACGGGAGACATCAGTTTCTTGTCGCTCTCTGGCAGATGCGGTAACGGCTGCCTCGTGCTGAGGGAATCCCTCAGAAAAGTTTTACTGTCTTCGAAAGAGGGCGGCTTACCGTCCCTGCACGGCTTCCAGAACGTTTCAGAGTTGACCGAGGACAACTGTCTGGAGGCAGTTATGACGCCGGTCACCGATTTTTCCATTGCACATTCCCTGGAATCTTGGTTCACGTACGTAATAGAATCACTGTTGCTTTTGTACGCTGGCGTATTACTATTGCAATTTACTATTTCAGACTTTGGTTGGCTCATGCAGGTAAAGTATCTTCCGCATGCTTCTTCACAGGTAGAATTTGAGGTGGCCGGAGTTTTGTCAACTTTACAAAATTTGTTTTGTGTGATGTCTGCTTCCACTGGGGACAAGCTTCTTTTGATTGGCCCTCTCAAGACTAAACTACTTTTGTCATAGCCGTTGGTGGGCTCTGATAATGGGAGGCAATTTGCCGGCATGTGGGGAAACTTTTGCCCATTTGGAGTCTTGTTGCTCTCGACGATCGCCTGTCTCATTTGATACTCAAAGAGCGTCGCCAAGGAAACCGAATTCAAAGGTGGTTTTCGGTCTGTGTGCGAAACACTGCCATTGACATCGAAGCTCGATCCATTGTGCAACATAAAATTGGTCTTGTAATTTTGATTATGGCTTAAGACGCTTTGCTGCGAGAGCAAGTGCTCTAGCGCCCTCTGTGACGTTCCAGGGTGAGTGGTGGGCACTGGATCATGGCTGCCATTCCTTGGATGAATATGGCCATTGTTTGTGGCAAATGATGGTATATCACTGACTTGGCCCCTTTGTGTATACCCGTTGGGCATCTGATGAACCGGAGACATACTGTTTTTGACGGGTGTTTTACCAGACAAAACAGGGAGGGGGTGGGACAGCTGTACTGGTTGGCTGTCTCCACCACTGATACTTGACATCATGCTTTGTTTGCTACCATACGAGGAGTACCTGTTCATACCGCCACTGCTCACGGGAGCATGACTGACTGTCACTCGGTGCGCCACATTGGCTGAAGTAATTGAAGGGTGCATGCCCGTCGCGATCGTAGACACGGGAGAAACAAGTGGGAGATTGCCGCTGCGAAGAAGAGGCGGCTTGCTCTCGTGGTGCGGTGAATATCTTGAAGGCGTGGCACTATCTGCCACAACACCTCCGATGTCTTGCCTTACATCCACCGATGGATGAGAAACTGGGGGCTTGAAACTCCTCGGTGAACAGCTCGAGTCTACCTCATTTAATGTATTTTTTGTGAATCCGTCCGTGGGGGATACTTTGGGGGATGGGAGGCAATTGTTTGCTAACTGTTTGTCATCACTGACATCTTCACACTTTGGTGACTTCTTGTCCTCTATTGATTGGTCATTGCCACGGGGTGTCCCCGAGTGACTCGCAATCTGCAACATCACAGCATTCAGCTTTTCTTTCTCTCTTTTGGACATTCTTCCGAAGCGAACGGCTGCAAAAGCGAAACATGGATGAAATATATGGAAATTCTGTCAATTACTATTTAAAGCATGCACATTAGGCAAGGCTGTAACACCAAACAGCAAGGTGCTGTGAGGAACATAATCAGGCCGCCCACACTAGCTGAACTTTGTCCTCTAGTTCAAAATGTGAATCCTGCGTGTCACAAACTAATAACACTATACCAAGGAAACAAGCCCCATCCTTTTCGTCCCCCTCCCCCCTCCTTGTTAAATAAGTAAAGACGATCAAAAGATACAAACATATGTCCACATTTGTGCTCTGATAAACTTCCCCTTTATTCTGACGTCAGATGACAATTCCTAGCTGAACATCACAACCTCCTGCCCAACAAAGTAAGGAATAACCACCTCCCGAACAGAATGACAGTGAAAACATGGCTCGCTTAATTGTGCGGTAAAATTCTACACTATGCCTCCTTGATTTTAATAGATCACCAAAGGACTTATCAAAAGTCTTTTTGGTTTTATGGCAGGAATAAGGTGTCAGAATCAGTCAGTGGCTATGGTCTAGTTGGAGGGAGGCCAAGTGATGTTATCACACTTTCAAACTTGCCTGGTAAGGAAAAAGGGGTCACCATAAAATTCTTGTAACATCATTCATTTCTTTGACACATATACCACCTAGAATGTTTTCAGGTCACTAAAGCAGGAAAAGGGAACTCTTTCTTAACTGAGAGATGGATAATGTTTCATGAACCTCAATGTGTAAAAATATGACAGACATCAATTGAGAGATTCTTCCTATCTCTGCCATGTAATGACTTCGTGGCAGGGAACAAAAAAACTTGATCCATATATTTCTTGGTGTGTTTGAATAAATTAAGGATCAAATAAAACTAAGACTGCATGAAATCAAAATGTAAGAAAATCGGGGTATCATTACTTCATCGAATAGCAGCAAAGTGACGTTTCGTGGTCAAGAGGCTTAATTCCTGTAGGAAGCATCATAGTGTGATGGCAACTGGGAAGGAAAAAAATTACGGGACATGGTGCCAAAAGTTGTCACGAAGCAGGGCACGAGGGTTTGGTTAACAGGTACAGTGAATGCCTACCGTTCCGGGACATCCCCATTCGCAAACATTTCTGTAGCCTGCACGACTGGCATTGGTTTCTGCTGTTCCTTTGAATTACACAGTGATTCTGATTTGGACACGGTCTGTACGTCAAATTTTGCTGAACCGTCCTCCTGAAAAAGCCCTGTCGACAGAATCGATAGAAGGCATGTATTGAATGAAATAAAGGCATGATCTTATGAGATTAAGAAATTGCATATGGGTTCTCCATTTGATGTTCAGTTTTCATCGCTGATGTTATTGTGGAAATTGGGTACCCTCTGAAACTTTTATCCCCCTTCTCCAGTTTCCTTTGAACAACAGCGTCAAGTTCCACATGATATACTTGTCATTTTCTACATTACACTTTAACACACCCATGAAGCATTTCCCCATCCAAAAGACATGGATGCCTCCAGGCCGCAGGCAAGCGCAAACTTCAACTCGTTGCTATAATCTAAATATTAAAGGCAGAATGGTAGACATCTGCTCAATTAGTTTCTTACAGACAGATATTGCTCAAAAATAATTAGTCCACCCGAACTTTCAAACATTCCAATTACATATCCTTCCTAACTCGATGTTTTGAGGAAATGAAGCCACTGGTGATGTTTACTGGTGAGTCTGAATGGTCTAACAACATCGAATGAAGCTATACTTTCTTTGTACGACATGTTGGTGCATGAATTCGGAATGTAATTTTTCCCTCAAAGGTGACTAACAAGCTTCTTTATACTTCTTTCCACTCACTACATTTCTCCAACCCCCCCAGCCCCTTCACATTGCCACATGGTTTATCGTCTCCTGACATAAAAATTTTCATTGTAAAAAATGCAAGATAGGAAGAAATTGTCAACGACTCCTACTGTGAACTGCATCATTACACTTGATTGTTTTTCATATCAATCCTTCCAGTTCAATTAATTAAAATGAATCCGATCTGCCAGGCTGGTAACCCGCACGGAATGATGATATAAACAAATATATGTAACCATACATGATGAAACAATAAAGTCGTGAATGTTAGGATAAGAACGATACGCCCCATAAACAACGGGTGTACCTGCAACTGTATACATGCTGAGACTTCAGGCATGGTTTATCGTAAATATTAATCAAGTCCAACTTATTAAATCATGACATATCTTACGAGTGGATGCAGAAAGTCAAGATTTATGCTTTTGTCTGCTATATACACTGATACATCATCCATGATTAATGCAAACTATTTCAAAGTCTTTTCTTCAACAACATCTGAAGATTCTACTCCACTTTCAGGAAAGACTAGTTTTAGTTTGTTTGTCTGACAATGTTGAGCTCATACATCTACCGTTAACACTCCTTATAAATTGATAATTTGCCCTTTTTTTTCCTGTTGACCTCCCCTTTTATTTTGCTCTTTTGCAGTTGCTATGGGAACTGTATAACCAAGAAAGTTAATATATACTCGTCAGGTAGTGTAGTCACTGGAGAGAAACAAGCACTTTTGCAACTCTTTAAAAAGAAATGTCAGCTCATTTCAAACTTTATATTTATCTGCAGTAGAAATTCCATATTGTTCCTGTACTGTGCACATCTAAGTACATTCATGTTGCAAATACATATCTATGAAACAGCTGCAACATTACTGTTGGTGGACCAACTGTTGTGTACCAAAGAAGAATGAGTTCATTTTATGTGCACTTTGCCAATTGGTACATATGTATGTTTAATACAGGCAATGTCCAATACAGGCATCATAAATGTTTCCTTCTTGTCGACAGCTGTCAAATCATTTCATGCTTTGTTTTTTTTTAGTGCTGCTGGTTGCTGTTAATCTGTTATTATTTAGTACAATTCTGTTAACTTCAACTTTGATTGACTTCCATATAACATAACAACCCTTAGAAATGGGACTGAAACACTGGATAAAACACCTCTTTGACAAAATTTGGACGTAGCTTTGGACCTTCTAATGTGAACGAGGTAGAGTTGCGTTTCACTTTCACTGAATTATTTGATATCTCTAAGGAAGTGACATCACATCCATGTGTGAGTAGAGAATATAAAACTGCTCTGTGCTCCTTTTTCTTTTTGTTAGTGGACTCTTCCAGGTTTAAATGTTATTTCTGAATATGCATTTGATTTGGCTTACACCTGAGCTTGAAGGAGATAATGGTTGTAAAAGTTATATTTCATTATTAGTTATTTTATTATTATAATTTCAAAGTTTAAGTCGTGCCCATCGATACAACTCCTCCTCGTCAATTCCTATCTAATCAAATTTCTCCTTATCGTCCTCAGCCTCTTCTCTCTCTGAATTTCAGCCTCTGATCCTCATCAATGTCACCAATTATTACAGTTGCATTTACATCAATTAATGTCCCATTTGGCCTGCACTGAATCAATGTTCCATTTGCACTGTTGTGTGTCGAAGGTCCTTTATCACCATGCCATAATGACTGAATGTCATGTGGCCCCTTTTCTACACATGAATGTTACAAACTCAAAGGAATGAGTGTATTTACTGAACTGCATTTGCGACTGCACAACCACATTTTTCAAAAAATTGTCGAGCTGGCTGAAATAATCATGAAGACACACACTCCTTTTTGATGAAAGACAAAAAAGTAACATTCATCTTCACATATTATCATC
Source organism: Stichopus horrens (assembly GCA_009801055.1). Taxonomy (NCBI): domain Eukaryota; kingdom Metazoa; phylum Echinodermata; class Holothuroidea; order Aspidochirotida; family Stichopodidae; genus Stichopus; species Stichopus horrens. The sequence goes on from VJOZ01035463.1 coordinate 31,674, forward strand.
CCATGGAATTCTATGGACTGGCATTCAGGCATGTTGCTTGAGAGCCAGATCAGCAAACGTTTCACTTGATCAGAAATTAACACAGAACTCTGCATCCGGTCTTCTGCACAGCCATTAAATGCTATAGAAATGCCATCACAGCATCTACCGCCAGTATCGAATAACCTACTTATTAAAAACGTACCTGCACTCTCTTCTCAGTAGTCCTACTTTTATTTTACAGCTCTTGTGAGCCAGTGCCTCCTCGACCTACTTTTCACTCTGCTGGAGTGTTTCTGTACAGAGAAACCTAATGCAAGATAAGCTGGTACATGCCAATTTGGTTCAAGTCAGAGGTATCTGAAAGTTGAACCAATGCTGCGATGCAGATAGGGGCAATTGAGGAGAGTCACCTTATACGAGCATAATTTACGAACATCTTGCGATCTTTAGCCGTGCCAGTGACGGTTAAAGTAGAACCTTAAATGTGAATAAAAAAGTGGGTGGTCGCCGTCACATTTTGAAATTAGACCGAGGGTAATCACTGAGAGGGCCTCTTGGAAATATTTTCTATGATTGCGATCATAAACAGGCAAAATTAAGAATGATGACAGCCGAGGATAAGAGTAAAACAAAAGCTTGTTTTCCAAATGGTTGCGTATACTTGCACATGTCGAAGGGATCTTAGACTTTTGAGTGGACTCAGATAAAAAGAAGGATGACAATTCATACCAAAATGGGATAACATTATCATTATGCAGATCAAAATATTCCGTCAATTTTTCCATATCCACTAAATTGACTACCAGTCCCATTCCCCCCTCACCCCTTTAATATTACAATTAACAATAAAGCACTACTATATCTGAGAAACAATAACGTACATTTTCTTTTTACTTGAACTGCTGGCAAGTAAAGTAGGGAAAAAGTAATGTAATGAAAAATTTGACAAAAAAAAAAGTCAGAAATAGTGGGCAAGGTCAAAAAATGAAGGAAAAGCTAGAGTTAGTAGGAGTCACTTGAAAGCCTTCGATCTAGCTCTTGATGGGGTTTTTTATCCAAATGCAATGAGAATTTAATATGCATGGAATTCTATTAAGTTTTGATTAAAGTTCATCAAGTCAGCAGAACACACAAAGTTATTTCTACAAATCCAGCACGCAACGCCGGCGATCTCGACGAAAGCCGACTCCAGACTGAAGATGAAACGATCTAACAGCTCATTATGAGCTGCCAGTTTCAAATCAATGAGTGTTTAATACGGTGATTATGATGGACTGCCATACTTTGGTAAAAAAATTGTCTTCTTCTGAAGCATCTCAGGATTTTGATTGCGAATCTTAACTGCTGCAGTTACAGGGATTCTGCCTCCGCTGTGGTACGAGTCACATGCGGCAAAAAGATGCGAAAGCGTGCATCCACGCATATCCTTTGGCTTACACATTACTTCAGCATGTATTTAACTCCTGTTCCTCACGAGCAGAAACCTGGCTCACGTGATTCGGAGAACCAGATTTAATGTTCAGCTGAACTAGAATTAATGTCGACGGATGCCACAGCTTTTAGATTTGACCTTTTCGATCGTGTATCACTTTCCCCTTAGATTGCACAGTTCTGCAGTAAAGAGTGCGGCATCGTCATTATCAGCAAACTACCTTTCAAGCAGCCTCATCTGTTTTATTAATTGGCCTGAAATTTGGCTCCCTTTGAAAAACATCGATCTCACGGCACCGCCAGCGACAGACCCCCCTCCCCATGGTGACAGAGCCGAATGTAACACCTCGACAAAAACTGGAACTAATTACAGTCGAGGGTAAAATGTGGGTCAGCATCCCAAGCCGTGTTGATCCGAGAAAGAGAAAAGCACTGGGGCCTCCTCGGTGCAAAGGAGGTCATCGGTTTGCCCTGTGAAAGATGACCTCTCCTAGCGGTTTACGATGTCACTGCCGTTAATGATTGGAAGGAAACTGTTCATTTATGAAGCTAATCTAGGGTTCCTAAACTAACATCAACACGAGAGCCCACCGCAGACCGTTACTGTGATTGAGGAAGCCAGAGACGTAATTCTGTTTACCTCCTTCTTCTGTTTTTACATCTCTACAGGAAATGTAGAGAACCCATCCATGAAGTATGAGGTAAGTTTAGTACTTTGCTGCTTTCAGACTGGATCGACTGTACTCGAGACACTTCAGACGATTCCAGGACAGACTGTGGCCATAAAATGACTTTTTATGTTTGCATGCATGCTCTTGGATTGCGAACAAAATAAAACGGTATTGTGTCACCACGGGGACATTCCAGAAGAGGTGTGCATCAATGATAAAGAAGAAAAGATATATACAGCAAAACAGGTCAATTAATCACCGTGGAAACATTCACATCAACAAAAGGTGAATTATGAACACACAACCTCCACTTCTTACATGAACATAACCCCTGACCCTATTCAAAACCCGATATAGCGATCACTGGTTGTCTAAAATCTTGTTCATGCCAATCACGTTTCATTTGCATGAATTTGTTCGGGGTGAATAGCCAGAAGCATAAATCAAACCCGCATTTTCCTTCAACTAGTATACATAAAGTGAAAAAGCATCTTCCTATTTCCCCTTTCAAAATGTCTGCCCTGCACCCCTCCCTGATTTTGCATCCATTCCAGTCCTGTCTCTCCCACTTCTCATGCTAATTTTAACCCTCCCTCCTCCATCTTAAACTTCACTTTCCACACTCTTGATCCTTTTTTTAAGCCCCCCCCCCTTTTTTTGCGAAACAATCTTTTGAGAAAGCAACTCAAATAGTCCCAGAATGGCAGTATTCATTCATGATACAGGAGTAATTTACAAATTTACAATCCTACCTCCCCCCTCCGAGATGAATCATGCAATACAGTTACTATCTGGACAAAAAAAAAAAGGTACATCCTGTTTTGTTTTCTTAACCCAGTTTCATTCCAAATCCCAGCAGCCTATTTTTTGATCTGGGAGATTGGTTGATTCACATAATACTGAACGCTAGAAAGTAACTTGGCTGGTTGGAGATACTTGAGGGAGCTTGTGTACATTGACAGTCTTTCTCTCTGCTTATTGTTTTTGGGCATATTTTCTCCTCCTGAAATCTAGGTGGGACTAGGTCAACAGGAGGTCAAATTACAGTTCATGTGTATGCATAAGATGGCATTAATTTCATCCAGAACTAAGTTGACCCTCACTGTACAACAACAGTCTTTAGTTTAGCAGATAGATAATATTTCTGATCCAAAAACCTGCCCTACTTTCATTGAGCTAGTTTAATCTCCCCCTGTGTTGGAATCTGTGGCCGGCAGGGTCACTTTTTGACCTCAATATTGCGACTTCAGTTGAAACTAGGTTAATATCTACAAACAAGATAATGACCAATTTTTGGAATCTAGGAAGGGAACTAGCAAAGTCTTATGTTCAATCTCTCCTATCGGTTTTCTTTCCTTTACTCTATAGCTTTGAACTCTACCAATTCTGTTTGAAACAAGCCAGAAAAAGATGCAGATATACGAGTCGTCGCACTTTTTTTTTTGCCTTTCTTTATTATCTTTCTGAAAAAGCCTCATGTTTGTCTATCTGTTAGCGTGACAGAATTGGGGAGTTGAGATTTTCACACTCTCCTTGCCAAAGTATCCCGAGCCTTCTGAGGTAGAACAGGTATATATATATATATATATATATATCGTCAAGATGTCCAGCAAGACTAGGTATTTTGTGATGTTGAGATAGAGGCAGGTCGAAGGAGAGACATAGGAGGATGACAAATCTATCACTGGTTTGTTCTGGCAGCTATGGGTGTATTTATTTTGCCTCTCATTTAGCAATTACATAAAAACAAAAGGAAGGGACGGTGGAGTTAACCCAACAGGGATATAATGAACTTTCTCACAGCATGTAGCTGGAACTTCTTTCCATTCTAAAAACTCAGGAATTTACAATATGACACAGATCACGAAGAAAATGTGTAACGCAACAGTTGACAACAATCTATGTTGTGTATTGTACATATACAGAAACAATTGTCGGCGGTACGGTATAAGGACGACCTAACGACGCTGAGCTGCAATGAGCGAGACTTTGTTCCCCTACGGCACCCACTGGGACGCTACAAAAAAAAACTAACATCTGATGTAATCCATTACATACACATTTTGGGCGACTGAGAAGGATGAAGGAATCGAATACACAACAAAATGCACGACCAGCCGTTGTGGGTGGGCAACCAGGAAATTTGAGATGATTTTCTACTTAAATGCCATAGTTTCAATCGCGATACAAAAATGTGAGATAGCCTCAATACAATGAATCGCGTATGTCCGAGACAGCTGGGACAATGTACAACTAACAGGATATCTTAGTCGATTTGGATGTAGGGGAAAATTTTTATTTCATTGGATAACCACCGATTTTATTCATGTTTGATTTCCTGAGGAAACTGGTGTTGCTTTTCTAAAAATTACCCCCTCCCCCACAAAACAAAACAATCAAAGATGCTGTTTACATAAGCAACACGGAATTGTAGCATGCATTGTTTCCGACAGAACAATAAGTGCACTTGTCGAGGGGAGACAGGTGTGAGAAGAATTAGCAGAACGAATGTGGAAAATTCCTGTACATACGGTGATAAAATGAAGTCAAAGGACATTGCACTAACGTAGACGAAGGCCACCGCAGTTAGCAGCCAGGCAAAACATGACAAACTTTAACAAAGCAGGGATAAAACATTGAAAAGATATCAAGAAAACTTCATTCATTTCACCTTGCAACCTTCACAGGAATGTACGCCATAATGGAAACCAGATGCCTTATCTCCGCACACCTGACACAAAATGTTCATGTCCGCATCGAAATCTGAAAACAGATCAAACAAATGAAAAAAAAAACAAAATGATTAGGGTAAACAAAAAGGAAGTTCCCGTATACATGTCGATTGCATCATATCCTTGCTGAAATGTAGATACGCATGAGGTTCTTCTTACAGCACCTTACAGACAAAAATTTAAAAAGAATATTGAATTATGTTTTACATACTTAACAAACCAATAAGCATAACATTCACTGTCTCTTCTTTTAATTCTGTGTCAAAATGTTACAAAATCATTTCTGCGGTAGATGGAGATACAAAGTGGCTTAATTTGCTGCACGCAAGATGTTTTTTAAGTCACAAGAAATACAGCTACAACAACATCGAGCAAGTGTGATCACCCTGCATTTTAATTTAAGTGACCATTACGGCAGATGCTATACAGACATGTTTAATATACAACTACGGTAAGATTGGTAAGGCCAAGACCAGCTGCATTATTCGTAGCCACAATTTGCCCTCGTCCTTTAACCTATCAGAAGTGAGTTGACTCGACCGCTGCATGTAAACGGGAGTCTCGTCCACCCAAACAGTTCCTCATTAGATAACTGTCATGCTCCAGTTACCTAATTAATGCTTTGATTTGGCCTCGAAAAAAACAGAGCGTGTTACATACAATTCCTTGGGGTACTGGCCTAAATGTAGGCCACATGGTTACCACATTAAGCAATGTGCGTCTGTATATGCTCGACATACTGCGACCGTTGTCGCTCACAAAGACGAGCGAAGAAATCTGCTAAAACAGCAGCAATATTCGCAACAACTTTGGGGCTTTCTTTTTCTTTTCTTGGGGGGATGATTAATATTCTGACTGTTTTAGAATAAAATGAAAATGACGACAATTTTCAAATAGCAGATGTCATTATAACCATCTGAACAAATCAGGTATAATGAAGTGATCGATGGACACATTGATTTCTCAATTAAAAGCTGAGGCGTGCATGCTCATGGGTTTGCATCCGATGAAACTTTAATTTATTGCCCTGATTTTTAAATTAGTTCACTGCAGGGTCAGGGGGTGGATGAAGGGTGGCTTTAGACCCCTCCCCAAAAAACTTTTGAAAGTCCCCCCAAAAAATTGGGCAAATGATTTATGTGAACTGCCATTCACCTTTATTCTTCTGTAGGAAGAGTGCTTTTGAAGCATAAATCTCAAAATGACGAATGTCGGGATATCTTTGACTAGCCTCGAGAAGTGACACTTCCTGCAATCTGGGAGACTTTTTCGGCAAGCAATTTCTTGGCACCCTATGTCCCAACCTACGGTGGCACTCTGCTTAGATGATAAAACCTGAATTAGTCCCCTTCCCCTCCCCCAAAAAGGCCAGTGTGCCTGATTCAATGACTGATAGTCTTCAGCTAATGGGAGATATAGACCCGTTCACGTTGTCGGAGTTTTGGTTCGATATGGATGGACACATGACCATGCAGTTTCATATATGACCGCTCAACGTGTGCAAGATGGGATCTTCACAGGTAACCTCTCTATTGTTAAAAAATCAGTACTACGTAAATTACCCTAAATGTCTAAGTATAAAAGTGATTGCATGTGTATTTACAGGTAAAGTGTAAAACGTCAGGTCCAATTTCAATACGTCATTTAATTGCAACACAATTCAGACAATTTGGGGTAAACAGGCTTAATTCCGGTGGTAATTCTGCCATATGATTTCACAGTCTCCTAACAGAACGTCAAAAAGTGCAAGACGCCATACAAAAGTTGTTGACATGCAGTTTTCCCTGAACTGTGCGCCGCATGCTTTGAACAAGCCAATAAAAAGTATTTTACATTGGTAATGAATATTCAGTAAGTTACAGTAAAATGACTGATCACTGACACCACAAAGAAACCATCAGTGTGTATGACATTTGTAAATACAGTGTTTGGTTCACTATAAATACTAAAATTCCCGATACCGATCAAGCAGTGATGCCTTCAATCATCATTTAGGAAAAGGAACATTTTCTTTTATTCTCTCTATAATATCTTACTTTTCGTAAATGCAGCAATTCATTATGCCTGCAAGTTTCACAAAAGTTAAATCTTACTTCCATTTGTTTTACTTTTTTAAGATGTGTCCAAAGTTTTTTTACACCATAGATTGTCCAAACATTTAAAATTGACACATGTAAGCAAGTTTTGTTACAGATTACAACAGCTATCATGCACACTGAAACATTACATATGGCCTTGGAATGCTACGTTCTACTGCCAGACGAAAACACTGGATGTAACAAATTACTGATCACTGGTAGAACAATTGTGTTGCTCAATCGATGATGAAGGCCCTATGCATACAATGGTTTGCAGCTTTGATATGTGTACAAACATGAACAACATAGCGATGCATCAGACAAATTACCCGAATATTACTGTACATTAAATCATGCATGACAACAAGTCTTGAGAGATGTAACTCTTACGTAATGTCTCCTACACCTTTACCTAACCCTCTGACAAATGATATCAGGTACAGTATATATGTCTTGAGACCTCAAGGTTACAGGACTTGTAACTATAATTAAAGCTTACAAAACAAAAGAGGCAGATGCCATTGAACAATGCTTGCTTTCTTCTTGTACCACGAGCAAGCTACAGTACTTTTTTCAAAAGCATCAAACGGATGTTTCATCACATTATGATTATTACTGTCAAGAGCATGTAAAATCATATACTATTCCCAGCTGTGTGAAACAAAATGTAGGAAATATTAAGCTCATATTGATGTCCTTGCCAGCTATGTTACTGTATCTCTTATTGCAGGCATGCTTAGGTTGGCCTTTAGGCCAAGTAAAGTGAATGCCAGTGCTATTAAACAACATGGGCCTCGAAAAGTGAGGGCACCTGTACTTGATGATCAAATCACATGCACTTTTTAAATGTGGCCTTTTTATTGCTTCCCACTCTACGATGAGGATGTTTTAAATCCATCATAAAATTGACATTGTTACAGTTTGTCTGATACACTATGCACATAGTGCATTAATTGGCTGTGAATACAGGCCGACAATGAAACTAACCTCTGACTGGGCCCCTCAGCATCAAAGGTTTAATTCCCCTAAAAACTAATCTGTGATAGCATAAAGATAACTACAACTGACTATTTGCTGGAATGGAATTTTGTATAAGAGGCCCTTTAACCCCACCATATGAGGTAACTGGTTTGCAAGCATTTTTTTTTCCTTCTCGCCATCAACTTCCTCATTATCTCTAAGCTCACTTTTAGAAAGAACAAAACACAAAATTGCTGGCTTCTTGACAACTTAATTTCCTTATTGTCAATTAATCAAGAACTTTTCAATTAACCTTGTTTAATATGTGAGTTCCATTTAGTTGAAATACATTAGATTTTTTTTAATGGCATTAAAAAAAACAAACAGCACTGAAAGACGATCAGACTGCAGACAGTCGCACTGACTACAAAAGTGAATTTACTGGCAAATGTAGCAGCCATTTGCAACAGTTTTCAACCAAAAAGACCAATCGCTTTTATTTTCCTCCAAACACTTTGCATCATATAACCCCCTCCAATGAACCGGATGAGGGTGACGAGATGAGGTTAATTTTATCCCAAGGTAGATCCTTCTCGTTAATGCAGCGGCGGTAATGAATGCAACAAATTACCGAGACGTCTTCATCAAGTTCATCCATGCTTCATATGAACACAGGGCACACCTATACACTCATTACTGATGGTACGATATTTCACACAGTTACATCTTATCCTAAAAGGTCAAACTAAGGACAAGTCAGGCTGTCTTAATTCCAACCCATATGGGTCAATGGAAGTACAGCAACTGAAAACAAGGTTCGTTTTAGAGTCAAACAAACAAATATAATCATGCAAAAGCTTCTTTCAGTGACTGCTTTGGCATAAACAGTAGAATTTTGATAGAAATGGTTTTAAGTTTTCTTTAATTTTATTTTATTGTTACGTCCATTGTTCCTTTTCAGTGGTACAGTTGAAAAGATAACAATAAACTTCAGAAAAGAAATACAATGTGATTACCATAAGCAGTGGACAAATAATGATGAGACCTTTAATAGTCGATAAAAACAATCTATATTTAGGAAGCTCACCCGGCCGATATTTGAGGCTTTTTTTTGTATTTGCTTTAACTAAACCAGATTCCTGATAATATCAGAAATTTGGTACAATAAAGCAGAGTCAATAAATACCATTTATTTTTGGTGAAATTAGAACCACAACCAATCGACAAGAAGCATGAATTTTATTTGAGCTTACCATCAGTGAGTCAATTTTAAACAGTAGCCTGTGTACCTTCGATGACAAGCCTTTCAGAAAAATAATTTCAATTTGAATTCAGAGTTTTCACAATTACATCTACCAATCAGTTAAAGGTATTAAGAACTATGATGTGGATTGAAAACAATATAGGAGCCTGTGATAGTGTAATGAAATAGGTGCATCATGGTTCAAATTGAACGACATTTGTACCCCTTGCGTCCAGGACCCTTTACAATGACATCTGAAAATTTGTCAACCCAACCACACAGCTGCGGCTTTGCTTTTCTAGACCCGGCTAGTAGCATGTTTTCATGCGCTTCTTCCATTACTACATTACAGTAGAAGTCATAACCAATAACGTGAACAAGCTCCCTGCCCCATCCCTAGGCCTGTTGCTAAGAGACGGTCAGGGAAAGCTTCTCCCCCCCCCACCTTTGAAAATTTCTTCCCGCTTGAACTTTTCGAGATAAAGAAAACTTATGGAAAGTATGTCACATGTGTCTGAGGACCAGGCTCTTTTAACTTTCATTTAGGTACACATAGAAATCAAACCTGGTTATGCAACAGTCACCCCCCTTCCATTCCCTTTCCTCCCCATAAGGGTCTGCAAATGTTAGCCATGGATTCCTAACCTGCGACTGACGTTGGCAAGATATGCCCTCGAGCAAACAAAAGTGCAATAAAACAAACAATTAAAAATAATCGTCGAAAATCTGGACCGATACATTCGAGATTCCGCTTAAAGGAATTTCTGATGTTATCAAAACATTTGTCTGTAAAGGAGTGAATCCTGTTTGGCAAGATATGACATTGTTATTTGCCTCAATGATGCCTTATTTACTTCCCTGTTGAGGTTTCATCAGATTTCGAAAATGTGGGACGACTAATTCCCTTTTGTAATCAAACTGCAAACTATACATCCAAAAATCTTCAGCGACGACGGATTTTTCGTTCGATGCTTGCTTGAATTTTATCGACGTTTTTCATCAAGACCCGTCGATGCCATCTGATATATGAACCCTTCATTCTGAATTTGAAATGACAAAATATTACTTCATCAGAGCTACCAGATCAGTCTCTTGAACTTGATGAACAATATGAAAATGTGACTGTACTTGAAAGACAAAAAAATGCCCCCTCTAGTGATTCACAAGACTTTTCTTTGAAAATTGTGTGAACTGTCAGAATCAAACACTGTGGTCTCAGTATTTCCTGGAAAAAAAAAAATACATGTTAAAAATATCACAACATCCACAAATGGATTCCGCAATCCACATGTTGCTTTAACAAGGATCTGCGCGCATATGAAAACATATAAGGAAGATAAAAAATTCCCTTCCACCCACCACATTTTTCCAGCTTAGTACCACCAGGCACAAGGCCGAGAATGAGAGAGATAATAATACACTTAAAAAAAGTGTATGACAAATATCAGGTTTGTCATTGGAAAAAAAATGAAAGCGGTGTGCAAGTTACAAATTGCCAAAACAAAAACCACTGGCAATTAAATGGGTGCAAAAGATTTTATTCCCATTTATTCATAAAATAAAATACAAAATTAGTGACAGTAAACAGTTAAAGTACCTGCAATGTGGTATTAAAACTGGCAGCGTATCAACAGCTTGTGCATACAATTCAACTTGTAAGGTACTAAACGATGTTATTATTTTCTTGCAAAAATGTTATTAATATCATTTCTTTTTCCTTTCTTATGGTTCAGATGAGGGTAGGGGAGGCAAGTTGTCATGTTTTTCTTTGTCTCAAACAAGTACTTTCACTTTTTGTTGCTTGCAAGATACAGGAAGTCTCTGCTTTCACTTTTTTTTTTGCAGTAGTTCCCATGTATTAACCTAAATCCAGGTTAATTTATGCATCTTTCTAAAAACCGATTTGGACAGCCCAGTGGAGCTTCCAGCGCCAACAAGTATTACCAGCAATTTGAGGAAGATCATCGACTGCTCGCGGAGCTTCTAATCTCTCAGTACGAGTCATGTTGGCGTTATTTTGTGGTGATTCCCCCACGCTGAACAATTAATGACTAATTGTTAGCCAGCGAATCTTGCAGCGGTGCTTAACCGTCGTCGGGTAGTAGGGATGTCTACTGAGGAGTCTACCCTTTCAAAGATGATAAACCTGGGAGGCTTACAATTGTCAAAGTCCCTTGACTACTACTTTACCTGAGCTACACAGAAAAAAACAAATACTGCGTGCATGGAAAAAGGTGATGCGTAAGGCCAATTTATGTTTGTCGTTCTCACCTCTGCTTTGAGACGAGGGAAAGAGAGGAAGATGGGAATAAGGGTATTTCACCTGCGAATATTTTACGATAAAACGGACTGCTTCGATAAAATATAGAAGGAGCTTTTGTTCTTGAGTTAGTCTGCAAGGAATGATTACAGATCTTAGAGAATGATTAGAGATCTTATACTTAATTGTAGACAGGCACACAGCCAGAAATTTGTCAATGATGGGGGCAAAGCCTGTAGACAGACTAACTAAGCATAGCGCCACCATAATTTGGCACAAAGCATATAAAAAATTTTGGACAAAAATGCCTCCCAGATCGCTGAAAGTGGTACTAAATTTCCAGGCCAATGTGTAACTTGAGCTCAACATGAAAATAGGGGAAACTCCAGAGGTATCCTAAAAAAGAAATAAAAATTTCAAAAATATGCTCAAGGAGGAGTAGGAGCTGGGAGCAGATACTACCCTTTCATCATCCCCCTCTTGACTATGCCTGATTGAGCATATTTAGACAGAATCTGTCATTCCTTTGAATCAATATCACAAAAACAAATCTTTTGGATTCCACAAGGGTATATCTGACTTAAAAGAGATGCAAAATTAAAAAAACTTGAAAAATTTCAAAGGCTGAAGGAGCAAGTGAATAATAAATTAGTTCAAAGGGAGAAGGAAACCCCTGGGGATTTCTTTATGAAAAATGAAGCAGAAGAAATTGAGAACATCTTAAAAAAATTTTTGTTGAATTCTTCACTTACACACTTTCGAAATTCAGAGGAGGGTGGTGTCATTTTTGCCCCACTCGAACGTAAAACTACTTGAGTAAGTTGATGTGATCTTACGTAATCGCTGACGCAAGAAGTTTCATGTACAGTATTTCTTTTTTCTTTACCTGTGATTTCCATACGGTAGATGCGAACACTTACAAGTTCGTTAGTTGAATTACTGATGTTTATCATGCAATAATAAAAATATTAATACTCTGATTTCAGTCTATGCTTAGCTGTTAAGAAAAATATTTCAAAATAAATTATAAGGAAAAACAAAACAGTTTTCAATCACATGGGATCAGGTTATGTCATGGTCATAGGCTCATAGCAGTCTCAGAATGGAAGTTTCCTGGTTGAGTTATTATGATCATTCAAATCGCAGTATCCTGGAAAGTGGGCACCAAATTTAAATGAAACTTGATAATGGTATTGACTATATGTTAGTCTCTCCCTTCACAGTAATATATTATCGTCAAAACTCCTGACCTACATCTTCCTTTAAGATTACCAAAGATAGGAATAGTGGCTCAACAAGCTCATGTTTTTACAGGTTTTGAATACAGCACCACCCTATCAAACAACATAGTACATTAAATGATACGAAAGTAATAGTGCAGTTTGTGTGGGTTATGCTGACAAAATACTACGTTAATATGTATGTAGTGGTATGTTACACCTATACTTCCTATGTTGCAGATCCAGCGTGGGTCCTGTTTGCTGAGAAATACCCCAGCCAGTTTTCTGTCCAGCAGTTCCCTAATATAACCTGTATCTCTGGTGGTAACCCAAGACCAAAAGTTGAATTACAGTCGATATCAACTGCAAACGAATGGAGGAACCTTAACAACGTGGCTGCCTATACACTTGAAGAAAAGTTGATGAATTATTGGATGTTTAGTGTTCCTAATATCGCTGACCAAACGCTTAAAGTGAGATGCCAAGCTTCGAATTCAATCCCTCCACCTGCAGCGACCGGCATTCTCACCATCACCATTGCAGGTAAGGATAAATGATAGGGAACTAAATGAGGAAGTTATGTTTAAGTAAGGTCATATCAGTATATATAGGTCAAACACTTAATTGATAATTCATTGATAATGATATACCTTACTTCCGTTATTGTTGGCAAATGTGCAAATGCAAAAATGTTTGCGTCATTATAAATCATATTATTTTTTTATCAATGATACTGAGCTTTGCTCATTACAGTGATTGTCAATTCGTTGTGTTCTCTTTTGTAATATCATTAAGAATTATGAGACTATTTAGTGCTTCATGTTATACTTATCAATTTATCATAGTGA
>VJOZ01035510.1:8595-21738 GCA_009801055.1 Stichopus horrens
ATGAATGAATGAATGAATGAGTAAGTACTTAATTAATACAAATCAAGAATCAACTGAGTATTCAATAGTACTGTTCAACACCAACGAATAGCCAACTCGAAAAAATTGAATCGTTAAACATGACTTAATATTATTAGATCAGTGTTGTTATGTAAGATCAGTGTTGCTTTACATATCATCATTGTTGTAATAGAGGATCAATCTGCTGTTTGGTTATATGTGAAAGGTGTTGCTGTACGATCAGTTTATCTGTATATATGGAAAATATTGCTCATTATATACGATCGTTGCCGTTGTAGATACGATCAAGGCTGTGGATACGATCAATATTGCTGCCTATACAAACACTGTTGTATTTGATCATTGTTGTTGCATAGGATCATTGTTACTGTATAGGATCAGTGTGTCTTGATAATGTCAGCCCACATACCGATATTGGTTCTATTCAGGGATCAATGTTCTGCACAGGATCATAATGTTGCTATTTACGTCCAAATTTTCTACGTGAGATCATATCTGCTGCATAGGAACTATGTTGCTCATAGGATCAGTGAATCTTTGTAGGATCAGTGAATCTTTGTAGGATCATTGAATCTTTGTAGGATCAGTGAATCTTTGTAGGATCAGTGAATCTTTGTAGGATCAGCTTACCTTTATAGTATCATTTAATAGGATCGTTACATCTTTACTAGATCAGTGTTGCTTTACGTGATTAATATTTCTTAATAGGATCAGTGTGTCTGTATAGGATCAGTGTCTCTGCATAAAGTAGGAACGACTGCTTATTTCCTTTAAAGGTTTTTTCCTCTATACTCACGTCATCTTATAGAAATCTCTTCAACTACAGTAACATATTATTCAGGCTACGAACAGTGACTAACATGTCGAAGTTTAAAGCAAAAATACTGAAACTTTTTTGGCTTGATACCAACTGAAAACAAACAGAAACTAACTCGACAAACAACATTCAGCTAAACTTTCAAAAATAATCATGAGAAAAAAAACAACGGAATGATGAAAAAAAAAAGGTCGAGATCTGATTCGTCTTATAACAGAAAGGTGAATGGCCAGTGACGTAACTAGAAGAAAAAAAGACACCACGGCCACTCATCATAACATAACTGTACATCACAAAAACAATATCATGGAAAGAATAACTCATAAGAATGTAAATAATAATATCTAAAATAATTGTAAAGCAACAGTTGGCAAGGGGAAAAAACTCAACATGTTACTACTTCGGTTTGACCTTGATTAAATAATATTTCTACAGTTTTTCTATACTTTTCTTTTTTTGCCATTCCAAACATTTTTTTCTGCTTCTTTTTTATCATTTTGTTTCTGTCTCCCGGGATGAAATTAGCAATGTCCTCATCATCTGTTCAGATCAATAATATCCTTTAGATATTTTTTGTATCATTTTCATATTTTTCTTCTCTCCTTCTCTCTCTCTCTTTTAATTTTGGCCCGCTCCGCTTAGAAACTGACTCTTCGGGTTGACAACAGAGCCCGGCTTTACCAAATAATAATTGTAATCCCCAGTTTCCAGTGCAAACAGAGAAAGATTTTGGGGGGATTTTTGGTTTCGGCTATGCTGCGGGTTTTCGGTAGTAAGGGTCTATATTTATTTTCGTGTATTTTTCTCTGTTAGTTTGTCCTAGCCTGAGGTAGGTATTAGCAGCTAACTGATAGTGGGTTTGTTTTGAATCACGCGAGAATGGTGGAGACAAAAAAAAAAGATATAGTGAAACAGGAGAAAGAAGAATGATCGAAAGGGGAAACAACAGAAAAAAGAAAAACAAGAAAAAGACAATCTGAGTTTGGCTGGGAAATGATACATTCATCTACCTAAGCTAAGTACTTGCTAAAACTAAAACAGAACTGAAACGTATTAATGTTTTAATTTATCTGTAGAGGACAGTGTAGGTAAAAGGTATAGATAGTATAAAAGTAAAAAGATTTTTAACGATTTCTTCAACACTTTGTTGTTGTTAAGTTTACTTTGTTAACGATTTCGTATTTACGCACGTGACCTTTGGTATATTTTTGAACCAGTCAGTTTTAAAATGTACACCGAATGTATATATGGATATATCCTAATCCAGAAAATGGTCAGGGAACCCAGCAAAGCGTCCTCCAGTAAGCCTGTCTCTAAGTCCTCTGCGACCACCTATACCCCTCCTACACAAAAACAGTTTACAAGCCTTTGTAAGCCAATGTCTTCCCCATCAATAGTTTTTGCTCTCACACGTCGCACTGAACGATAATCAATTAGAACGTCACAATACGCTGTTCATGGAAGCACAATGTTTGACACTGGTCAGTACCATTTGTCACGGTCAAGATCCAACTTGATTAAATTATTATTGCAATCTTCTCAAAACGACTGATCCCTGGAGCCTAGTCGAGAACGGCAAGACGGTCTCTCTTAGAGTACTCAAGAAGCCACTCGGCTGGGGTACACAGAAGACGGCCGTGAAAAAACTCGCCGACTGAATAGCTTAGGTTAAGTAAGCTTTGTAATATGACAGGCCTGCCTCCGGGAGCAATTTTAAGAATCAGTTATGGTGAAGTTTTCCCGTTGCACTCGTGACAGCCACAATTCCTTCGGACAGGTTTAAATCACGACAGGCGTTATATATGATGTTAGCAGACTGGAATTAAGTTAATAAAAAAAAAGAAAACAAAATTGTACTGCCAATAATTGTTAGGGGGATAGTACACATATGTGCACAGGCCAAGGATAATCCTTCTTTTTAAAGGACATTTCTTCTTTTTCAATTACGTAATCTGCCTAATCTGTAAATCCCCAGAACAGAATTATTTCACCATATATAGTAAGATTTAAACTAACCGATAAAGTCTTAATGGCAGGTAACCTTTGTCAGCACGCCTTAAACTGATCATCCCTAACTAATCCTCTCCATTACCAATCTCAAAACTAAGAACCAACTGTGAAAAAAATATCCGTTTTCCTCAGCAGATAAAATTAAGAGACTGTTAATCATTTTCAATAAAAATTAATGCCCTAAATGGCAGATTTCAGGAGTGGAGAGAAATTTTCGGAGACTACGAAAAGTGGTATGTAGATGGTGCTTTAAAAGTAAGACACGCATCGAAATCATGTTATTACAACTGCGCAAACTCGAAGCGTACACAGGACTTAGTGATTACGAAATCAAGGTGAGTGACTCTAAGCAGAATATTGGAGATACAACTCAATGCGGATTCACCACAACACCTGGCTATAATGGGAGTTATAAGTTCCCATATGGGATTTGAAGAGACAGAAAGGGGGTACAGGGATTCGCCAAACAAAGTCACTTCAAAGGTGTATAGTCTTTACTTCCCTATTATAAAATGGACTGTCCAGCGATGACGAAATTAACACCTAGTAGCTGGCTATTGGTTTGAGGTCACAAGCCTGCAGTTCGTTGAACTCTTCAGTGGCTGAAGCTTAGGTCGTATTTTCGTATGTTAACCTACCCGGCTTGAAATGACTAAAGGAAGTTCCCGGATGTTAACATCACTATATATTGAAAACATGCTCTCATCTAAACATTTGACAGGATTATTTGTTTTGTACTCTCACCAATCTTCTCCTTGTCAGTCACCTGTATCAAATAATCTTTTTGCCATATAGCAAGGTTCCGTTCTTTTTTTTTTTTTTGCATAAAATATTTGGTACAATTCCCGCCTTCGGCAGCGCGCAAAGTAAGGTCTCTTGATTTCCTTAACTGATAGTTGACCATGTCATACAACTCGTAGCCGTGGCGTGTAAAAATACCACGACGACATTCGAAGAGAGGTTCAATTTATACCGCGGTGCTCTTCGACAAGATGGACCTCAATCGTCTGCAGCTATCTACATCAGATAACTGGTACCCACCGATGTAATTAAGTGCACTTTTACGCCATATTTGATTTTTACCTTGACAAAGAGAAACCATGTCACTTCGAAGAGAAGTTAAATATCCTGTCGCGTCCTCCGGTGAGTCGCCTCCCGAACGAAAAAAGAAACACTTAAGTTTGTTACGCTCAATCAAAACCGGGAACCCTTGTGAAATGTTATCTGATTAATTTTGGTGGAGAGACCTCCAGTCAGGGAAAAGAAGCGAAAAGAAAAAATTAAGAAAAAAATGGCTGGTTACATTTATCGATATTTCTTCAAATTCTTCTTTGTGTTATTTATGACAGATTGTGACGTTTAATAAACAACGCCGTGTTCAATTCCTATGTTTTGTCCCCTGTAAGTCTTTTTCTTGCAACGAAATGATAGACCCGTCCAATTTAAGTTATCATTTGATGCAAAATGGGACTCACGTGACCGTAAAGCTTACTGAATGATTATTGCTGGAGAGTGTTATGGGCTAGTACTAGTCTTGGGTTACTGCACAAACACAAAGATGCTGTCCTTTATATGTACTGCGAGTCAGCCGCTTGCATGGGTATGTTGCGGTGGCACATCTATAGCAATGTCACATCCATGCATTTCCATCTTCCTTAGTTGGAGTGTTCACTGTGCATTTGTATTTCTTACAAACAAATACTTCTTGAAAATATCTTAATGATCAACAACTTTTTCTTATAACTATACGAGCAATGGTAAGTGCTGCTCCGAAGCATTGTTGTGATATGGGAGTAATTTTGACTGGGACATGGCTGGTACGATCTGGGTATGTATGGTAAACACGTGCACCGGTGCACATCTGACGGATGACGTCAGACCCTTGTTCAGAAATTTGCTACACGGATTCAAAGTTTCACCAACTTACATTAAGCGTGTTACAATATTCAGCATGTATGCCCAACCAAGGAGACTTCCTTGACATACTGATACGTGGGATACATTGGTGTTATATTAACGGGCAAAGCAAAATGTCGTACGATGACCGCACAGCAAACACGTAGACTCACTGAGAGTTATATTTTCGGGTACCCGGGTATCCCACAAGCTATGACGCGCAGACACCACTGTTCGAATTTTAATCCTGTGCAATTACCCATACATACCGGAAGTTCCACTCCCATTTTGAGAGTACCGCATAGCGAACCTCGGTAATCCTTTTAAATTAGACTGTGACCTTCTAAACCGAAGAAAGTCAAACTTGATACTCTATGTAACTTCGTTCTTAATGACGAACTGTATTACATTAAGGAATAGAGACTCGAGCCTTGAAAAGTTTCCTATTCCTGCCGAAAGCGCAGAGTACCATCTGTGGTGTCCTCTCAAACATGCAAACAAACATCCCCTAAGAAGGTTAAAGGGGTTACTTGTTCCTCTACTCTAGGTGCACCGAAGAGGATCCTGAGGCTTATAAAGGAAATACAGTCAACTGTTTCTACTCCTAAAGGAGGCTAACTTAAAAGGAATATGTCCGTTAACTGTGTGGGTCATCTTAGTCTCTAAAGTGGTTCTCTTGTAAAGTCAAAATTAAACAGGAGTAGCAATAAGGCAACTTCTGGCATTTTGGTCGTACTCTCGAGCCTCGTATTGCTACATATGAGACTATGCTAAAAAATATTACAATTATTAAGGCCGGGTCAGATTCGCTGTACGTCGCAGCAGGCGACTAAAACATGTAATAGCCTTCTCAACTGAAGAAATGCTTTGTGCCGTCACGTGCATTAGCAAACAGTTGCGACCTATCCAGGATCTATCATACTTTTAAACTGACTTCTCTTGTTCATAAAGTTGGGTTTACTTGGGAAAGAAAACATGCCTCGAAGTCACACCTAATGTCACAATTGTAAAGCTGTAAAAGGAACCGCAGATGCTGCTTAACAGGGAAATAATGTTTTATTTTTTTTTTACAGAAAACAATCGTATTTTAAAAAATAATGTTTGTGGATATATATAGAATGAAAGATGATACAAAATAAGTTGCAGTGCTTTGTCGTTCAAAAATTATTTGTTCCCCCAAAGTTTCCAAAATTCAAATGATGTATGTTCCGTCACTCATCACATAAATAGTCTTTTGAGGAGATGAACTTTTGGCAGATGTTTCTTGATGAGACTGACAATGGTTTAACAATGGTT
Organism: Stichopus horrens; assembly: GCA_009801055.1. Taxonomy (NCBI): domain Eukaryota; kingdom Metazoa; phylum Echinodermata; class Holothuroidea; order Aspidochirotida; family Stichopodidae; genus Stichopus; species Stichopus horrens. The sequence continues at coordinate 14,636 of VJOZ01035510.1, forward strand.
AAAGCTATTCTCTTTGTATGCCATTTCGGTGCATTCCAAACGCAATATTTCCCTTTGAATCAGGTATCTGTAAATGGTACCTTAACTTTCCCAAATCTGCCGAGACATTTTTAAAGAATATTAAACTGCATTAATTACGTGATGATTAGTTCCACCACACCTCTCCCCTGACCCTCTACGCCCTACCCTCTGCCCCTCTCCAACCTACCTGGTGTCCCTCTCCCACCTACCTGGTGTCCCTCTCCCATGCTAACCTGACACAGTTACGGTATCCATGATCCATTTCCACCTGCTGCAGGGGTATTCATGCTGCCATGAGTTACGGTTAACTATATCACTAGAAACACCCAACTGCTTACTTCGTTTTCAGTCGGACGTTAATTACAGAAAACATACTATCGTATCTTTACGTAATTCGGACTCGATACTTCCGTTTCCCTCTAAGAGCTGACTTTCGAAGAGCCTCAAAATCGATCTAATCAAAGTTATTTGAACAAGAAATATCACAATATTGCAATTAAATCGATTATGAATACTTTCAGAGTTACTGTAAAAAAAATGGAGATGTGTAGGAATATGATTATTTTTTATACCACCAACCTGGTTTATACTTTTATATAAATTATGTGATTCTGGAATGACTAACATACAACTAAATCAAGTGCAACTCAGAGAATTTTTTTTATTGCATATTCATGACACAATGTCAACTTTGTATATTAAGCAACCGGAATGTATGTGGCACACATTTATGTTCAAGTCATATCTAACACTCACGTCTATGGCACACTAGTCCAGTCGTGTGTAATTATTAAGTTATAGAGGGCTGAATACCAAGAAGAAAACTTCATCAAAATGAAAAAAAAAACATGTATTATTAATGACGTTACTTAAGATAATGGGAAACAATTTATGGTTGATAATTATACATTTAAAGAGTCCAATATGGGCAATTGTTTTATTCATACCACTAACCATAATGAAGAACATTTGCAGATATTAATTCACAAATTATGAGCCAGAACCCTTTAAGTTCTTACTCTCAAACTGATCGATTGAAAACAAGTTTTTGGAGCAACGTCGGCGATACTGAAGGCTAAACATTGTCAACTTCTTCAGAGAAGACGAACGAACGATCATGAAATTTATGCCATGCCACAATACAATGAAGGAAATAATAATTAAATATTTAGGTCTGCTAGATTTATGAAAAATATGCCACCATTTCGTCCGTATTACGTCATTTACTCGGGCAATAAGCAAAATTCCAAATTTGCGTATTCATCTGATGAGACAAATAAATTCAAGGTGACTATTTAAATATTTAAGAGCTTTACGTGTGTATTCCTCGTTAAATTCTTCCATAGTTAAGGAAAAACAGACTACAATACATCAAACAGTTACACGCTATGAACTAATTATATTGTATCAACAATTACATTAGGACTGCATGAGTGAGGAATTTTATCTATGAATACATTTATTAAAACTGTTTTAATAAGTTAAGGTTATACCTTTAAAGTGGCAGCCAGAATTCACTGCTTGTCTGTCTCAAGTCTCCGTCTTCAAGATTATTGACGACAATCTTAAATGAAATCAAATCTGATGGCAGATGATGCAGTCCTGTGAATCATGTCGACTTTTATAATTCTGTCGCAAATTTGATATGTATTCATACAGGACGGTACTGGACGCTGGTGGACGCTACTGGACGCCACTGGACGCTACTGAACGCTGCTGGACGCTTCGGTATCTTTCTGTAGGTTGGCATAACGCGACTCGTTTTTACATTGCGATACGTCGTCCTACCATAGACATTTAGTACGAAGGGGAGCAGGGGGGTGGGGAGCTGAGAGGATGAACTTTACGGCAAAAGATTTAAAATGAAATTTCAAGTGCTACGTTACTTTGTCCACGGTGTTATACTTACATTTTGAGCATTTTTAGAAAGGTACCATGTATGTTATCTTAATACCGAAAAGTGTCCAGACAACGGTGTCTCACGGTGTCTAACGGTGTCAAACGGTGTCTAACGGTGTCTAACGGTCTAGACTTTGCCTTGGCATCGTAATCTTTGACTTAATGTGGCGAACTAATGTCACCATGCATACAGTTTACACCGACTACTGTCATTACCCGATAAATAGCAGTCTTTTCCATGTCAACCAGTTCGTCATTGATGGTACATCATTACAAGGCATAACTCATGAGCCAAGCCGTGACTTCAAAATGACGAATATTCGAATGAACTTTTCTTTTTCATTGGGTTCTTCTCTTTCTGCATTTTTTTTTATGTTCTCAAGAATGTGCTGAGAAAGTTGGTACATCTTATCTTCTTCTTTTTATTTTCTTTGACCAAAATGATATAAGAGATCAATCGAGAGAGTTAAAATGCCGGATATGAATAAATTATGAGTTTGAAGTGGGTTGGCAGACAATTTCCAATTTAATTGATAGACCGGAAAGTAGGGATAGTTAAGAAGGAATGAACTTCTTCAAATTCCCAGAAAATTAACAAACAAAGAACCGAAAAAGTGAAAAACAAAGGCAGTAAAGAAAGTCTTTAAAAATCGCTTAAAAAGTTTTATCCGGCGGAAATAAAGCTCACATTCTTTCAATTTCAATGTTTGGTTTATGTCTTTAATCTACAACTGGAGAAAGAAACTAAACAGAAAAGACGCTCTCTAATACTTAAGCTATCGCTATTCTAAAAAGAAATGAATAATTTTGCCATAAAAAGTTTCATTTTTTTTAAAGGCATATAAAAGGTAAAAAAAAAAACACATATTACCATCTCGGCTATATCCAAAAACGAAAACCAAACAGAGTTGAAGATAACTGACAACTATTCCATACATAGCTTTGCTTTGATAGGGCGAGATCCGACCTGCAGGCCAAGCTTTTAGGTCAGGGTAGGCCTACATTATCATTCGCCTTGAGAAGCACTCTCCTAAATGCAGAGAGTAAGTCATGAAAATGCGGCTAAAAAGCTCATATTAAAAGTACTCTTCTTGAATAAATTATTGCTCATTATATATATTTTATACTTAATATTTTTTTCAACAATAAAAAAAAAACTTAACATGAAAAGAAAAAAGAGGAAAGGGGTAAGTTTACCGTTAGGCTGAATGAGGCTTGTTTATATTGGAAAATCGTCATTTCCTGCTGAGTTCTTGAAGTTCAAACAAAATAAAGTGATCGAAAAATAAGATGAAAGATAAAAAACGGAAACAAGAAGTCGCCGAGGCAAGCTACTGTTATGAAAACTTGAGTCAATCATTAAAGCAGATTGTACTTAAATTTTATGCATCTAAGAATAAAAAATATATGTGTTATCCGTTAGGATGTTTTCATACTTGCAGAGGAAATATTGAGATAATTTAGTGTTATTGTTTTAGTTCTCACGATACCCATTATAGCCTACAGATCGTGTGTACCGGTTGCTGATAAGCGTATAGGAACGCAATACTTCTTATCAATTTCTCAAAGGTTCGTTGAGTAATACGTACGAAATACTTTGTAAATATTGTAAGAACCTTGTTTATCTAAACTATTGGTCATTGGCAACGTATCAATACAATTTGACCAGTATTATTATGAGTTTCAATTAACATACAAGTTCATTACTTGCTTGTAATGTAGGCTACAGGTTAGGCTCAGGCATCATCTTAATCTCTTGTGGCATTTGCGTATGTGTGCGTCCGCGCATGCGTTCATGTGTGTGTGTAAATTAGGGATTATCACGGCAGGCCACTTCACGCAATACTTACCAATCCAATTGTTGAATGTTTACAAACTGAAGTGTCCAGCCACGATGGACGCCTACAGTGTTTACGTAATCTATACAGATTAGTCCCTCCCGTTGCACTCATGACAGACTGGGGAAATGGGCATAAAGACGGTATACTATGAGCAACTTTAGCAACTGTAAGGCCAAGATCGTAGGGGGTAGGCAAAAATGGCGTAATATTCATGACAAACAGATTTCATCGACCTGAAATTGCCTTCCTGCTTAAAGACAAGTAATGTATTTGAACTGTCCTTGGAGAAAATGGCAAGTGGTGAGAACAAAAATAATAGCAACAAGAAGTCAGAATCTCCCAACAGAGAGTATTTTAAGAGCTAACGTCAATACTGGGGAGTGTTTGTCAAACTGCGCTGTTTTTCGTTGACATTTCGCTAAACTAGTTTCACTTGAAGGGTGCTCAGCGGTAAGTAGGAACTCCTTTACGTGCCTTCTCACCAAACACTTAGTCTTGGAAGGGGTTGCGGGTTCCTAGACATTGTATGGCACGGTTGAAGACGGAAACGAGTAAGGTTTTGCAAATATTGGAAACAACAACCAGCTGGCTTATACACTAATTTCTATAAAAAAAAAAACAAATCAATAAAGAAGGGTTAACAGGGTTTTTAAGACAAGGTACCAGGGCCTTACGTATCTTGTGGTATCGATGAGAGAGGCTCGTCCTCCCCTTCCATTCTCGTCTTTCTTATTTTGTTAAATTATCTTTACTCTCTGATCTTTCTTCAACTTGGAGAACTTAAATCATACAATCAAATATTTCTGTTAAATGAGGTATAAGCATGCATGGGGTTTACAACATCACCAAACTTTATGTTGCTTTGTTGTTTACTTTGGAAAGATTTTTTTTTTCAGTTTGAAAGTTTATACGAAATCTATCTGGATCGCTGCCAGAGAATTTCCAGCTCAATTTTTATCCTGACTGATCACATGTAATTTAAAAGCTTTTTGCTTTGCTTTATAATTCAAGTAATTTCAATTTTTGTGCACGGAATGAGATCAAAGTACTAATAATTTATCATTACATGATACATTTCACAAAATGTGTACAACGTATGTGTATTCCTGTAAATTCTGTAAATTATAGTTAAAGAAAACAAATAAATACATTATAAATTCCTGCTATCTGGGTTATGTGACGTCATAAATACAGTCAACAGAGACTACAGTCAACACGCGCCTGGGAAGGAAACAATACGTTTTTTATGTATTTCGGAAGATGTGGCCCTCATTATATTTCACCGGAAAACGAACAGACCCATCCCTAACAAAGGCAGCGATACTTTTTTCTTTGGCACTTGATTCAAAGTCAAGCCAACCGTGCAATTGGCTTTCAATCCATCCGCTATATTTTCGCACTTTTCATCCAATATTTTATTTAAATCCAGACGTCGTTGACTTTTGATTACAACCAGCCCTCACACCCTGGTATTGTGAAGCGACTTTCAATCATGGCGTAGATATACAGCATAGAGTGGACGTTTGGACGGTGGGAGGAATACCTTAAGATTAAAAAAGAAAGAAAAGCAGAGCAATCGCAGTTTCACTATGTAGCCGGAGTTACAAGATATAACCAATAAGGTTGTCAATCATTTCGGAGGTAAATATTTACAAATCTTAGCTTCTTAGTCCCCGAAGACCGTGAGGACCTCTTATCAACGACGAACTGTCTGAGCGAGGAGACCAGGCACAATAGCCCTCTACAAAAGTCACAAAAAACACTTTAGGGACGAAAACACTACTCGTCCACTTCACGCTCTGAAAAGAGAAACACTATGCTGCAGTTTGCTCTCCTATCCCCCTGTCTCTTATCTCTCATCTCACATAAGACGATACAAGTAGAACAATATTGTTTCGATTTAAAGGTCTTTACAGTAAAAAGTTCTTCCAAACACTCTCTCACTCTATACTACAAGTTGGTTCCATTTACTTTCGAGGTACTTAACGAATGGTTGAAAATACTATCAACATGTACACAAGCCTATATATAGAAGTATATACCTACAACCACTTCTATAAATGAAAGAACTTGACGAAAAAAAAACAGGTCACACCTAGAATTTTGCAAATTACCAAGTGAGAAAATAAAATGAAACCTCTGAGGGGTGTTCCATCATGACATCAGAATAAGTGGAAGTCATCTTGTAACTGTGGGGTATTGTGAATTTCTCACCGACAACGTTGGTCAGTGGCGGCTTGATTGCATCATTCCTAGGGGGTGGGGAGGGGGCTCAAGTGCCCCCCCAACATCACCTACATGGTAGCTTAAGTTGTTGAAGGATCATCAAAGCAGAGTGCCACCATCATCTGGAACGGCCCGTATATATTAGAAATCTCACCAGACATGATCGCTTTCTTTTTTCTTTTCTTTTTTTTTTATTTTTGGTCTAAGACATTGGTTTGTAATTATACCATATGGGTTTTATGGGTAAAAAATGCAGCTTTAGAAAACAATACAAAGTGTATTTATGTTTGATTGTTGTTTTAGTGTTTTATTTTAGTTGACCTTTTTATGATTCTTGTGTACTTCGTTTTGAATTTTTGTTTTACAGGAAAAAGTTCAAATAAAAACTGACACTCAACTCAAACGATATAATTGGCGTAAAAGTTTGTCCACACTATTATCGTAATTATTTGCTGGACATCCATACAGATATAAAAAGGACAAAAACTATTTGTATTAAGTACAAATGAAACTGTGCAGACAATATGAGGAAAAAACCAGCAACAACAGCAATGAACTACAGTGTAATGATCAACTGCAGCGTCATGACTTCGTTAGACGAAATGAAATTGACATTCACGTTACAGTGTTCTACAAATGATTTTCAAGGGAGCGATGGAGGAGGCTAAGAATAGGGCTTGGAGGAGGAGATGAGAGGAGGGGTGGGGTGGGGGTAATCCTCACCGCCAGAGGGTGTTGATAACTCAGACTCTAAATGACCCAGAATGGTGGGCTATTTCTTACTCCATTTGGAAATGGCAGTGACACTTTGTTAACCTTTCGTTTCCGGCCTAGCTTAAAAAACCATGTTGTATTTAATCTTTATAAGAAACCTATTACCATCATCTCACTCAGTCACGGGTGGCGCTAGGTCCCTGAAAACGGGGTGGAGGACGCAGTGAATAACATATACATTAGATGCTACCATGGGGGAGGGGCTGGGTGGATGGACCCGGAACGTAAACTTTTGACTGTACATGATATATGTAAAATTGGGTCCTACACTCTTTTTGTTGCAGTATCACAAATCGCGCGAAGAGTCCCAAAAAGTTTTGAGTTTTTGTCGGGGATGTTGAT